>JAECUM010052215.1:0-24629 GCA_016617855.1 Megalonaias nervosa | reverse complement strand
CTTGCTGATCGTATCACTGAACATGTATACTTTGCAGATGTTAGAACAAGACCAGTCTGTATCCCAGACCGTTACAATGGAAATCTCCTCCTACCTTCCATACTTTGGAAATGGACAAATCCTGACTCGGTAAAAATTATTACTTCCGGTTCAGTACCCATGATTGTAGTACCAGTCTATTATTGGAGCATTGTTTCCTTTCTCATGTTGAGACTTAGATTTAGGCATTCTTGGCATTGACTTAAAGGTAATTGTCTATTCTTTAAATTGATCATTACGCTGTGGATGCCTGTGTGTATTTCGGCGACAGTGAACAGTGAATTCTGAGGCATTGATGATGATCCGGAAGTGAAACATGACTCAATGTACGGAGCTTTGCTTAGGTGGCGCTCTACAGTTTCGTATTTTGCATTAGAATTTTAAAGAAAAAGAATTTCCCCAGGTTTCCTTACTGGTTATGTTGGCTATTTAAAAAAGACCTTGTATATCTTAGGTATTGTTCAAAGAACCTTTAATACCCTTTATTTTGGTATATGATTGATGGGTGTAATATGGGTTATAGAGTACACAGCTTGGCCTTACTCCAGATGTGCGCCTTTCAAAAAAGTGCTAGCTCCACTTGGTCATTTTCACTTCTTGAACTTCAGAGGTAAAATGTAAAAGAGCCGATCACTTTTTGTTACATTGTTTATATTTGGTAATTCACTTTTTGCACTTTCACAAGCGGTATTGTCTAGTCTGGCAAAATTCATTTTCCCTATTTTAATAGCTGCTAAGGTTAGTGTACTTTAGACTAATTCAGGCTGATTTTTTGAGCACAAGGGAGCAGTCATTTTAGTTAGCAGTGTGCTTAAATCATGTACAATTTCCAAAAGTACAATATCCAAAGAAATGTCAGCCACATTACATCACAGTAGCATAGTGGTATGCCAACATTCTCTTCACTGTACATGTTTTACATGCAAACAACTTCACCGTACATACGTCACTCTCTCAAAAGTTCATAATAACTGGTGAGCGCCCCCTTACAACCCAGGGCCAGGTTTCACTAAACATCTTAAGTGTGAGGACATTCTCAACCTCAGATCCGTGAGTATTTTTCCGAGCTGAGATTTTTCTCAGGTACCGTTTCACTATGCTTCCTCAAATCAACACTTGAGGAAACTCAACTAAGGACGAATGTTTAAGATCGTTTATTACAATCTTAAGCGACCACACCGGAAGACTCTCTACGTTGGAAGTTGAGCATACAATGATCTCCATGGATTCACGTGCGAACTCCCTCTAACTGTAAGTATTATTGTCGTCTGGTTTGAGTTTTCCTTTCGTAGGTAGATGTCAGCGATGGAGCACAAAGCAAATATGAAAAGATCCGGGAATTGGAACGAAAATGAGAAACTTTTACTTGTTCAGAATGATTAAGAAAGGGAAAAGGTTCTTTTTGGAAAATTGAAAGGTTGTGGTGGGGTGGGTTGATTTACACACTCTGACAAGGAAAGGGCCTGGGCTCAAGTTGCAGAGGCTGTTAATGTGTAAGGATTATTTCAGCATTGTCAAAACTCAGTATGATTTATAACTTATTGAAACTTACTATGCTTGACTAAATTAAGATATTACCTTATGTATCTGTAGACTCGAAAATGGGTAACAGTTATGTACGTCAATTACTAAACTTTCCTCAAATTTAAGTTTAATTGCTTCATACGATATCGCGGGTTCCACGGTATAGCCGTATTCATATTTTTCGGTATTTGTTCCGGATAGGGACACCTATCGTGTACTTAACGTAAATATACTATATGACCACAAGTTACTAGTTCTGCGTCACCAGTTGATTTCGGGAAAATGTTGGGAATGCTGGTAATACACTATTTTAAAAATGCACCCATGAAAATAAATTTTTCCAAACATGGCTGTAACCCATGTTCTCAAACAGAATCATTGTCTCCTTAAATTCGATATTACTATATCAATTAATTTAACCAGTTTTGCATCTGATAATGTTTAAAGATGCTATGCAAGAGTCAGACCATATGGTTTTAATGGAGTGCTATGTTATCACGGGCATTAAAGTTAGCGATAGGCAAAGTTAATAAAGATAATGACTTTCATGATTTTATATATGTTTATTTTGTGTTCTTTGTTCTAAATTAACATACATCTAATTTCTCGTTTAAATCAGATGATTGTGAGAATGATTTTTTAAAAAGACGCCATGTATTTTCCATGTTATGCAAGGCGTATTACTCTGATACCGCGGTGATACCCAAAATATATTTTAGGTTGGTATATTGTTGCCCTGATGTTAGGATCTTGCTGTATATCCTGCATAAATTGTAAAAAAAGTAAATCGACAACATGTACTTATATGAGAGACTATACAAAAATGTATATGTAACCACTTATGATGGGAGGTGGCACCACGATTGTCAGTGATAATGGGTACACCAATCATGAAAGTACATGTCGACCATATACTGTTTAAACAAAACCAGGTGTTACAAAGAAAAGTACATGTAACATTGATTTTAAGGACATACAGATTACATGTGAGCACAGGGGTATTGCCGTGTTTTGAAATAGTGAAATTCATCGGTGTATTTTTAACATAGCACACTCACCAGCAGTTCCGACAGTTTCAAGAATTAAAACTAGTAATACTAAACTAACAACTCATGGCCATCCAGTCTACGTATGATAAGCATACAATAGGACACACGGTACTAATGGTATGGAAAAATGTGAACCAGCCTGGAAATGGGAGAACATTAAATAGAGTATATATGGGTTTGGCTGGCTAGGATTGGTTAATGATATAAGTTATGTTTTAGGGAAAAGAATCTTTTGAGAGCTTATCCTAGTTGTAAGTGAAAAAAATAGAGACATTGTTTTATTGATGGAATTCCAGTCCTTTAACAGTCTTGAGTTTGGAACACTCATTACTAAAATTAGCACCTGACTCTTTGGTGCGGAATTGAAAGTACATGTTTCAAACACATGCACGTCCAGAAAATGCCGCGGCTCATATCCTTACTTCTACACAGAAGCTGACATCCAGGTTGCATCTATACTGATAAATATAGGTTTGATCATGGGCACTCAGAAATTTTAAGTTATTCAATTTTTAATATCTTGCTGTTTGCATAGGTTTACTATGGGAACTGAATTAGTACCGTGAGTCCTATAGACAGCTACAGCAATACAGTGACTCCACATATGCAGGTGCAATTAACATTACTCTAATTGAATTAACATGGTTACATTTGTGGATAACAAGCAAAGTAATACCCTTTGTAAACCACAGAGTGACTTTCAGTGGGATATTAAACACATATTCAGATATATCAACTGTTGCCAAGAAGGGGGGAGGGGGAACAGGGTGTAGATTTGACTATGTTAGGTGGAGTGTTTTGAACTTTAGTTCATATCTAAGCAATACATAAATAAAATTTATACAATTTACCATCTTTAGAGTAATTATAGTAAGCAGTATGATATTTCCTAGTTGTGTTTTGAAACATAATGCATTAGATATGATCACTTAGGTCTCTTCCACCATGCTTAATAGAGATGACCTCTCATGACTTTGCATCCCACTAATTTCTTTCAGTGAAAGTTTTGAATCTTCGTATTTTGCATTTTAATGGACTTCTGTCTACCTTACTTTAGTTTTAAATTATATGTCTTCTGGGGGGAATTTTAGGTAATTTTTGTCATTTAAATCTCTTTTTCTGTAATATTACAGGTACATATAGATGGTCACCTTGACCTTTAACCCCTTAATTACATAATATGACAAGGCTGGTAATATATTTCAGTATTAAATTGAAGAGAGATAAATGGTGATATTAGAAAAGATGACTTTTATTAGACAGCTTTAGTTTAATATTTTTTTCTGATTTTCTTAAATAAAGCTCAAATATTTAAATGTTGCCTGAAATGCACCATTGCTCTTTAGGTGAAAATGAACTTGCAATATAATTTAAGATTCACTAATGTAATCTTTGACAAGCAGAACTATGCACATTGCTTACTTATGTATTGAACTACTATTCCTAGGGCTGTCAAGAAAATCAAGGGTGGATATAGGACACACGGTACTAATGGTATGGAAAAATGGGAACGAGCCTGGAAATGGGTGAACATTAAATAGAGTATATATGGGTTTGGCTGGCCAGGATTGGTTAATAATGTAAGTTATGTTTTAGGAAAAAGAATCTTTTGAGAGCTTGTCCTAGCTGTAAGTGAAAAAAATAGAGACATTGTTTTATTGATGGAATTCCAGTCCTTTAACAGTCTTGAGTTTGGAACACTCATTACTAAAATAGCACCTGACTCTTTGGTGCGGAATTGAAAGCACATGTTTCAAACACATGCACGTCCAGAAAATGCCGCGGCTCATATCCTTTCCTCTACACAGAAGCTGACATCCAGGTTGCATCTATACTGATAAATATAGGTTTGACCATGGGCACTCAGAAATTTTAAGTTATTGAAGTTTTAATATCTTGCTGTTTGCATAGGTTTACTATGGGAACTGAATTAGTACCGTGAGTCCAATAGGTGACACTATGCAGAAAATTACATCAAGCCTTGAATACCTGAATACCAAAGAAGAACCTGCCATATTGTAGGAAACTACTATACCGTATTTGTCAAAAAAAAAGAGATCAAAATATTTTAAATGTTTTTATTATGTAGAAAGATTGCCAATCCTAATACAGTAAAACCTATCTTGAAAGACCACTGCTATGTGAGACCGCGTGTCTTGACAAACCATATTCTCAATGCACAGATGTATTGAATAGTGGTATGAGAGACCACCTGTCTTGAGAGACCATATTTCTTTGGCAGAAGAGATGGTCTTTCAGAAGAGGTGTTACTGTATTATGTTATATATATATATATATATATATATATATATATATATATATATATATATATATATATATATATATATATATATATATATATATATCTTGAAGCATAATGCAAAATTGTCTAAAATGTTTCATTTAAAATTTTTATTTTGATTATTAATCATGATTATAAGTTTGTTAATTAATTTATTACAACATCATCAGATAATATAATCACAGTTCGTGAAACATTTCTAAGTGCTTTCAATAGTCAATCAAGATAATGCTTAAGGTCAATATCCTAATAAATTCTGTTCACTCTTTTAGCATTTCCTCAGAGCCAAGAACTGTACTGCAGAAAGCAGTATGATAACATAAAGCAAAGAGGTAATTAAACAACATAAAAAAATTAAGAGCAAAACCAATATTCTAGAATTAATTTATTGAACCAGAGACAAATTTAAAAAAAAAAAAAAAATATTATGGACTTTAATGCTTCATAAAATTTCAGTAATGGATTTTTATTAGACTACTTAGGGGTTGCATTTTGTAAATACATGTTACAATCATTCATCCAAAAAGTAATATTTTGTTCTCATCAATTAATATAAATCACCATCCGAAACATAGAAAAGAAAATGGCCAATAGACGTAACCTCCAGTATAAATATTTCATCACTTTTGCATTAAGCAGTGTTGGTTCACGCAAGTATTACAGTAACTTTTCAATCTTTGTAAAAATAATGAATTTTCTCATTAACTTTTTCCAGTCATGAAATATGGTGTTATTGGTTTTATGTTCCGTTGTTTCTAAACATATATTCCTTCTACAATGTTTAGTCAAGGAGAGACTCAATGGAATTAAAACTCCATAAACTGGAGGAGGGCCAAAACCCAGTGATCCACCACTAAGCCAGCAACTCCTATTTAGGAACTTGGTGGAAGGCCACAAATATGTGGTCTATATGCATGTCTGGATACGGAAGTTTAACTATATTTTCAGTGCACATCCAATTAAATAGTAATTGTATCATAATTAGTATAAGATATTTCATTTTACATTTATATTCTCATACTTGTTCCACATGTAAGAAAAGTTCAAAAATTTATTTCATTAAATAATTGACATTCAATGATCAAATCAATAATAGTTGATACATAATACATCTTTTTATACCATAATTTCCGAGTGTTGAGAATTACATTAGACATGTGAAAACTATTTTTCAGGCATAATATTAATATGTATCATAGTATCATTATATTGTGATATTCAAGTGTAATTAGCATAATCTGTCAGCAAATTGTTTTAATTAATTATATTATTATTCCATTTTCATATCATTTAAACATGTAAAGCAACTGTAAATATAATGCATAAATTATGTTATCCAATAAACAAAAATAAAACATCTCAAAACAATGCCGCATATCACCGTGAGTTAATCTTTGAAGATATTTTATATTAACATGGTTATTAGGATTTGGGAAATGTGGAAAGTTTAATACTATGAAACAAATATGAAGATCATATAGGAACAATAATTGTGATTTGGGTCCATCTATCTTGCTGACTTTAGCACAGGTGATATGTACCTCAATGACATTAACACCGGACATATTTACCTTGCTGACCTTAATATTGAAAACATTTGTCTCCCTTGCCTAAGTAATGGACGTATCTACTTTCCCTACCGTAGAACCAGATTTTTAACTTGATCAGGTTCTATTGACATACGTTTTGTAAAAACTAACATATTTTGTATGTATGGTATCTTTTACTGTGCACGTCATTTGTATTACTTTCTCTGAGCCAATAACACTGAGAAGATTCGAATGGGATCAGATGAAAATGGAGACTTCATGTAGCACAGTTTTATTGTTCATATTTATGTGTTTTTCCTTCTTTGTAAAGTTGTTCAAGAAATTTTCAAAGATCAGTCTATGAGATATATAGATGTGGAAATCGAGAACGTTAGTAAAAATATAGAAATGGATCAGTTTATGCAATTTATTTGTTTGATTTTCTTTTACAAGGATTATAATAGACTAAAATGGACAAACGTGACTAGGATTTGGATAGCCTTGGCGAAGAAGGTAATTATTTCCAATTAATTGTTATACTTTTAGCATTAAGGTTTGGCAGAAAATTAAGCAAATAAGACGTACGTTTTGTATTTATAAATACTTCAAAATATATAATTTTGTCTGCCCAGTTAACTGCTATTCAAGTTTTACAAATCATTTACCCATCGGACAATATTACAGTAGTCACTTCCTATACAGACCCTCAGTATACCGCCCTCTTGTGTGGACATGGATCCTATGTCATTGCTTGAAGTTTATTATCTGAATGCTGTTTACCTGATATTGCTATAGTTTGGTTTCTCGTAATTAGAGTCTGAAAAAGATGAGATATATTGTAATCGGTTTGCAGTGTTTACTTTTTAATGAAATAGCAGAACGACTAAGATGTGCATGGAAAATTCGTAGATTAAGAATCGGCCATGCTGTATATGGCTAGTTAAACCATGTTTTGTAATGCAGATTAAATCCTTTGTTGAGAAGTTATGCCTGGGATTCTTTTTAATTTCCTGTTATCTTCAACCAGTTATTTATTCGAGGACTTAAAACCAAAAGTCCCTGACACATTAGTTGCCAAGAGTGCCATACCTACGGTATTATTGGACTTAAGATGTGTTGCTTTGATCATTAGCCTCTTTCTGAAAATATGTCATAAACTGTACCATCTAAACAACAGAAAAGGAATGCAGTATTCGTGCTGCCATCTGTCAACTAGAAGTGCCTGGTATTACCGGTTTACCGCGGTATTTTTTTCCAGTGGTACTTTTTCACTGTATCGGTACGTTGGTAGTTTCCGTCCATATGGAATGTACGGAAATTCCCGAAGAATCGTGTTACGACTTGAGTGATATTAACACCGTGTTTTCATTATTCATGACAAAATAGTTATTATAAGTATCCTTTTTGTTTTACAAAAATATTGTATCTGTCACAACTTATTTGCGAATATTACAAATATAATGATATTTGTGATTCTTTAATCACTTGTTGGACGCGTCCCATATGCCGACGCAGTGGCTAAATGGATTGTTGTGAAACATATTCCGGCCAAATTCAACTTTAGGAAAAATTTGGGATAACCTAGTAAATTAGCCAGTAAATTTAGCTAGTAAATTTTAGGCTTCAGTATCAACACTTGCTATTTTTATCAATAGGCTCTGTAATAACAGCTTTATGTCTTTCACATTATCAGCTATAGTGTCAGCTTTTTCATCCCACTTTAGTTACAGCTTTTATGTTACAATGTATAGAACAATTAACATACACATAGCAAATTCATCTAGAATAAGGTACTGACCATTTAATTGGGGGGTGGGCGGGGCTGTGATTTTTTCTTTAGAGCTGAAATATTTTCTTTTCTTTTAATCTCAAGATAATTCATATTGTTCCAAAATGGTATCATGGATAGAATGTTATTTTGCTATAAATCAAAGAGCAAGATATTTTTCCAGGTATTGACAGAAGGAAATTGAAAAAACTGTTAAGCCCCTGCCTCAGAACGTTAAATTCTTGGTCCATAATATAATTGCGGTATACCGCGGTACGTATAGCGGTACGTTCCGAAATACCGCGGTACAAAATTTTTCGTGGTACCCAGCTCTACTGTCCACCATGTCTTTTGTTTAGTCTTGCATACTTTTGTTAATCTTCTAGCTTCCTTCTTCGTTTCTACATAATCTAAATTTTCATTGAAGTTGTACGAGGCTCATGTTGAACAAATATTTCTGGCCTTTCATGAAACCGTACCGTACATTGATGCTTATTGTTAGCAGTGTGTAGCGTTAAGTTTCTTTCTGCCATGTCTTTGATTTTGTACTGACAATTCATTGAAACTTTAAGTTGGATATTAAGTATTCGTAGATTTTGTGGCATTATTTTCTTCTAAGCATATAGGTAATTTTGTAAGACGATAACATTGATTCCCTTTAAAACATGGAGAGAATTGACAAGTTTATATTGAATAATTTTTGTGTACAAAGGATGTTTCTTTTCTAATCCTTATATTAGTTTTGTATGCTCATTGTGGGAGAAATAAAACACACTTTTGTTTTCAAAATTCATATTTATTAAATATTTCTGTCTCTAAATACTGTGTTTAATTTTCTCTAATGAACTTAACCGCATTTTTTTTTTTTTTTATAGTTCTCATTTTATTACAGAAATGTACAATATTTGATTTCATCAAAAGTGTCATGGAGATCAGGAGTCTGATAGGAATTTGTCGACTTTGTAAGTCAGTTGCTCAACATATTATGTCAACCTAAGCTTCAGTCACAGACTTTATACGCGTGTAGAAATTTAAAAACAAAAATAATGGTAAACTTAAATGTCTTCCTTTTTTATTGTTTTATTGGTATTTATAAACTCAACTTATATTCCACAGTTTCAATGCTGTTATAGTAAATTTGACATACGTCTGTTTGTGTGAATGTTGTACACACAGATATATATATATATATATATATATATATATATATATATATATATATATATATATATATATATATATATATATATATATATATATGCACACACGTTTCTTCATTAGGACACTCATCTTGGTTTCTTCATAGTCTATAAGTATGACACACTGAATGCTTTTCAAAACCGGAAGTCTAATTGCTTAAGCCAGCATCGGTTATATTCTTTCTGCTTGTTTTGTATTATTTTAGTCCCCCATTCACCAAACAGTTACAACACCGTGATCATGGCATTGGGTTGCCTGCTTGTGATATATATTCGGTATACGTAAGATACGCCTATTTCCGCCTCCATAGACCGCTCCGGTGGCCTAATCGTCAGAGCGTCCGTCTCGGATGCGAGAGGTCGCGGGTTCATACCCCAGCCGAGTCATACCAACGACTTATAAAAATGGTACTAGCAGCTGCCTCGCTAGGCGCTCAGCATTATGAGGTAAGTGTTAAGACATGTCGGCCTGGTGTCAGGATAATGTGATTGGGTGGGACATCATGCTACACGTCTGCAGCATGATGCTTCAGTGCTAGATATCACTATAAACTGCCACACTGCTGACATCGTAGCGATATGACCGAAAAATTGTTGAAGCTACGTTAAAAAATATCCAAATCCATTTAAATTTACCAATCATGTCATAATGTAGATTAAAACACCAAACAAGCAAACACTTGTCAGAGGTTAGTTTCCCCGGCTTGCGATACTCGTGTCCAGAGAGTAACAATAGTGATTGTTTTCTAATGTGTGATTCTGTAGAAACTGCAGAATCTATAAAAATTGATATCTGACAATAGTATATATAAATTATGCAGTTTTATTAGAATTCATAGAAGGCCACTTGACAATAAATTCTGGACTATGATATGACAATAACCATTCAGTTTTATTATGTTCGGTTTTACTTTGTTGCTGACAACAAATGTCTGCAGCTGATGACACTTCACTTGTTTGAGGTTTTCTTTGTTGATAGTGATTTCAATCACGTATCCATAGATTCGTATGTCCTCATTAGGTTAGTCTTCTTAATTTAAACTTGTCAAGACAAATAGTGGATACTACTACTTCTATTTATATAAATAAACAGTGCATATATTCATCAAGGTATAGGAGAAAAGAAATATATACCGTAGCCATTAAAATATCATGATTTTTTTGTTTTTAGATTCCGCACTGTTGACAGGTATTTATGCTCTTGACGTGTGATTACTTATAGAATTGGAATAAATGGATGAAAGTTAATATTCATCTGAGTTTACATGACAGAGAATGCAAGCATTTGCGTTTGTTTAGACATTAGGTAGAACTACCACCAAGAAAGTAATGTTATGCATGTAGCGTATCTATTCAAATCTTTTCGTGTAAAAGCATTCTCATTTTACCGCATTTTGTTACTTTCTAAAATGTTATTGTACACACGAGTTTGATATGCAAAATTCTATAGGCTCAACTAACAGCTTAGTCTGAGAGTCTTTTATTGCTTCACCTATGATGTCATAGATAAGACTGATGCCAGAGACTCGAACTGCTCTATCAAAGTTTTCTGTTTAGAGTGTATGCATCATGCAAAACTGATGAAAAAAAAAATGTTCAGTCATATTAAAAGTTTAATTTTGGTTACCACAGTGATTTATCAGCTCCGATAAGTAATCGTCACCGAGGCCGGCAACCTCATCCAAAAGTCTCTAATACTGCAATTTTACTCATTTGAAAGCCTAACGTTTAATCATCAATTTTGGGCCACAACTCACATTCCCTCAAATCTGATGCATTTCTTTCATTTCTCATGTTAAAGGAAATATGTTCTTGGCCGAAATTCTTTCTTTAAAATGAACTATGAGGAGAATTGTGCATTTATCAGAAGTTAAGGCAATAGATAGACAGGTATGCGTTAGATGGATTCTTTCTTCGCTTCATTTCCTATTTGTTCATACCAGAAGGTTACTCCTTTGCTGACGATGAAGGGATGGTTGTGGTTCTGATTGGAGGAGTTGCAGAACAATATAAACTTTGAATATAATGAAATCTGGGTTAACGCTTTTGTGCATAGTATCGCTTATAGTTTTAGAAAAGATTACATAATTCAATGCTGCATGCCACTATTCCTTTAAAATAAAAGAACAGAGGAAAATAATTAAAAGAAGATGACATCTGGTATGTCTGTAGCACTGGAATCTGGGCCACTGGGATCTGGAAAGAGTTCTTGTGGTCTATGCAGTTTCGTTGTTACAAAGACAAGCACAACATGCTGGAAACTGAAACATTATCATTTGGGACATTGTGTTTTCGGATCAAAAAAGCGTTGGAAACTGGAAAAGATTATTTGGTTTGTGGTGTCTGTATGATATGGAAACTGCCAGAAAAGATTAAAACCTGGATGGAATTCTTGTGGTGTTTGATATTACCGTGTGAAGGAAACTGCCAAGAGGTATTGGAAACTGAAACAGATTCTTGTGGTTTCTGGTTGTTTCCATGTTGCAGAAACTACTGGAAAGCATTAGAAACTGGGATGGATTCTTGTGATTACTGACATTTAGGTACCCGGAAACTTTCAGTATACATTGGTCACATAATAGATTCTTATAGTGTTTGGTGTTTTTGAGGTACTTAAAGTGTCAAAAATGTATTGGAAGCTGGAACGGAATTATGTGGGGTATGATGGTTTCGTGTTACAGAAACTGCCAGAAAGAATTGGTTTCAAGCAGTGGACACTGGCAATTTTTAAAACATATTTTTGGTAGTTTCTTCCACACTGAAAACTGCAATAATTCTCACCTGAACTGCAAATAATTTAAACTGAATCTACAATGATCCGTTTTGAAACATTCCATATTGCAGAAACTGCATATAAAACAATGGAAATTAAAACAGATTTATTGTCAAGATATATAACCTAAACAGCCAAACGTCGAAACTTAATATAAAAATCCATTTTTTTGAGAGAATTTGATTCTAGAAGAAGATTTAATGGATTCTACCTGAATTGTTGGGAAGACTGGGTCTCAGCTGGTATCTGAAACCATAGTTTCCAAACCTGAAACGTTCATGAATCCGTACCTGAAACCATCATTTGACCAGCAACTAATTTTTCGTTAGTATTAACCGTAAAGATACAAGAAAATCTTGGACTGAATCAAACTTTAATTGCAAATCTAATAAATCACTCATTAGAAACATGAAAAATTATCATAAATAATCTGTCTTATTGAATTTCACATTTTGCCAAATGTCGAAGTGATTGCCTTCCCTTTACTTCACTTGCCGGGAAAGGGGACTACGGCCAAATTATGTTAGAAAATATTGTATGCATTTAAATAGAGCAAGAAGTTGTTAAAGAACGTTATTAATCTTTGTCCAAAATTTTCAGTTTTTAACACTGTTGAATAACCTACACAACAGAAACACATCAGCAACTATAAAATTTAAACCAGGCCACTTCAAGTTAGCAGGAAGATGATTTATTATCGGTATTGTTTGCCACTATTACTGTCTTCAGAATCAAATTCCAAATGTATCATGTCACACAGTCTTATTCGTTTGCATCTATAGGTTGGGGCAAGTGCTTTGCTGGAAACCTACAGGAAATACATTGCATGCATTTGAGTGTCCGTCCGAATTTCGCTTCTGTTTTAACGAGTGTACGCACATTTTTAAGTTAGCTTAGATTTGCAGTTTTCTAGCAAAATGCGGATGTTAACTAACTTCCTATATATAAACATACCGATGCTTGGCACCCAATGCGTTACAAACCAGCTAAAATGAGCACGTTGTCAATAAGTGAAAATTGTTACACCGTATATACTCGTTCATAGGACGAGTCCAACTGCAAACTGCACAGAGACAGGTTTGTCATCGCATAATCCGCCGGCAGATCTGGATCTATGCAGTTTCTTATGAATAATTAGTAGAACAAACAATATCGGCCCTGATCTGCAGACGCATTATGCTGCGACAGATCAGGAACTGTGTTTGCAGTTTGACTCTACTTATAAGCGAGTATATACGGTACGTCATATTTTGTTTCCAGCCTTTACTAGAAATAACCTCTTGAATATATTAGAAGTGCTATTATAAATATTTTCCTTTTTTTTAATAGATGTCTTTGCCTGCTATTTACAGTATGAGATGATCCTTATTGCCGTGGTCCCCTTACTCCAGATTTCATGAAAGGACCAGAAATTAATGTAATTATAATTATTCCCCCCCCCATTCTTTCCTTGTGTCGAAATTTAATTATTTAACACTGCATACTGCACAATAATCTCTCTCACTCCCTCCTTTTGATTCATATTCTACAACATTTTAGTTCCATGTTTAATGGTGTGAAATTTGCAGAGATGAAAAGTAATAAGCACAAAATGCTACGTTTATCTTCATGCAACCGTTTCATTGAATATAATTAATTTGTCAAATTGTCACAGTTGCTGCAGTCCATATGATACCTATTAGTCTTTGTGTTACTTTCACTTTCAATATTTACTGAATTATCAGAAATGAAGCTGTTACATTTCTTGAATTATACATATTTCTTTCATCAGAATTGATCTGTCTTGTCTCTTGAATGATCCATAGTTCTTACACTGATGATGCAGTTATTAATACTACTTTTTGCCCTCTTGTTTAGCGTAGAATAAAAATGAAGGATTCCCTCAGTGGAACCGCTTCACTCAAGTTCTGGAAGCGTCTTGAATCATGTATCCCTTTGGCGAGAGAGAGAGAGAGAGAGAGAGAGAGAGAGAGAGAGAGAGAGAGAGAGAGAGAGAGAATAAACCATTCTTGACGATCGAGTTTTGGTTTTGGATTTTATTTTTACACTATCTTCGCAAATGAACACACCATCGCTCAAAATGTATAAAGGGACACATGGGACATTTTAGCTAGATAACCATATAATCTGGACTTTTTAAATTTTATACTGATTACCATTTACATTGAAAATCCTTTATACTTATTACGGTATTATAGCAATGTTTCAGACAAACATTAACAATATTTAGGGAGAAGAATGACCAAACTTTTTCAAAAAAGGAAGAAGTTCACAAACATGCTTTGCAAACAATCATCCCGTTTTCAAATATGAATGCTACCAAGATCGAATCAAGTACAATTTAGCACTCAAATGGTCAGATTTATGCATCGAATCAAGTACAATTTAGCACTCAAAAGGTCAGATTTATGCATCTATTAAAATGAGGAGCAGAAAGCTTATTAGCAAAATAAAATGTAACAATTTCTCCTTGAAAATATCTATATCTAAAGATATGAAAGTTATCAATTACATTCATACATACATACATACATACATACATACATACATACATACTTTTTCGATCCCTGCACAAGACACGACTGTGAATGTTAGCGTCTTAAATAAAGCAGTCATTTGGGTTTTGGAGACAGTAAAAGAATCATCCACGACGATTGATCTTTTGAAATTTACATTATCTGGTCCCACCCTTGTCCTATCAATTAAATTATGTGAAGGGAATAATTTGGAAATCTGTATATCTTAAACAAAACGCTTCTTCAATTATCACGTATTACATCCGACAGAAACAATTATTTTTAAAATGTAAAACAAAGAGATCCAAGTTAGAGAAAGAAAAAGCAACCCTAGGTTCCGCCCCCTCTTCTAGCTGGCATCCGTACATTTCGTGAACTCAAGGTGACCTATGAAACTGTACGCTAGGGCCAGACCACGAAACATGCGTACACTCTTTTAAGCAATCATATTAGTCAAATTTGCATCGAAATTTACTTTTGTAAAATCATGTTTTTCCAGGAGAGTATTTGTCCAACCAAAAGATGCGAAGCTTTTCGCCTTGTGTGATATCTTTTATCTTCTCAAGAGAGTAAGGGTGACAAAAATAGAAGTAACTTCCCTTTTTTGATATTGTTCCGCCATTAAAATGCAACTGTCACTGGACAGACTGCGGACAGTTTGACGCCGCACAGTATTGTCGTAATGTTTACTCTTGCCATCGTGTTTCTGCTGTGCAAATTATTATGTAGCCACGCGAAACTCAATTTTGGACTGAAAATGAGCAAAGTTTACGATGTATGACCTTAGCTTGCATCAGTACACTTACATACAATGTACGTTTAACTCTTTAAAAATAGCACATGATTTTAAATGTATGCTACAGGGATATGATGTAAAAAATTTGCAATACGATATTTAAATTACTGACACATACCACTACAATATTTTTTCCATTAAATCGAGTGTATTTTTGAAATTCGCCTGTGAATACGATAACAAGTAATCATTCAGTTCTTATTTAATGTAGAACATTACAATGTTTTTAAATGATAAAACATTTACTTTTTTTAATGGCAGTAAAAGTGTTGGTTGTATAATACTCGCGAACCAACGTTTTCATACAATATTATATACTTTATTATTAGGATTGTTTGCCTCTTATCTGAAAAGTTGTCTTAACTCCAAAATACATCAGGGTCAATGAAATCATTCTGTTCAAGGTGGGTACTTAGTTTTTACAAGGTCACAGAGTTGTTGAAAAAGAATAATTTGTTTCGAAGATAATTTATGCAATGTGAGAAAAAAACATTTAGTGCTTGTAATAAAAAGTACAATTACACACCTTAATGAAAACAGTCAAATTAAAACATCAGTCCGTTGTTTCAACATTCAGCATTGTCTTCTCTCTGCAGCAAAATTCATCTGATAGTAATTTACCTTACCATCAGTTGGAACTCAACATAAGCTTATACCTGCGTCTTTTCTCTTATTTTCGAAAACCATACTTCCAGTTTGGTATCACACTGTAGAAACCTTAAATGTTAGTACTTTCTATTATACTAGCCGTTATAAGGTACCTTTATATAATTAGAATAAGTTCTTTATGCAATATGATTTAAGGTGAGCGAAGATTTTCCGTCACTTCCAGCACAAAGATATCGGCCAGTTCAGATGGTAATTTCCATGTTGCAGGGATTGTAACAGACGGTGGGTGACAAAGAAAACGTTCTGGCGCATGCGTTGCAGCTAAACCGTCCCTTGCAGACCAAAAATGTATCGTTCTGTCACCATTATTTGTCTGGGAGACTATAAAAAGGTGGCGTAGTCCTACCAAGATCATGACATTTTGTAAAATGTTACTTTGTGAATAGATTGCTTAGCTGATGTCTTCTGGGTATGTTAGGTTTATTACCGAAGCAATAACTCATATTCGTAATTATGGCGACGGAGAAGATACCGATACTGAATTATTTACCAACAACTTCATTAACGTCTCTGAAAATGGTTCGCAACTCCAACAAGATGTCATATACCTGTAATTGATCTGTGGTCTTTCTCCCGCTTTCCTCAACGATGACGTCTTGTCCTGAGTTGTATGAATAGGGAAAAAATATATATCGTTAAAACTAGTATTGATATCCTCTCTCCCTTTTTCACTATATATATATATATATATATATATATATATATATATATATATATATATATATATATATATATATATATATAAGGCTGAAATACGCATATAAAAATAGTTTCTAGAGCAGTCTATTTCTTCTGTACTCTCTAGATCAGTGATGTATTTCCACCTATTAATTACTGATAAAATAAGTAGATAATGCGAAAAAAATAATTCGTATATTTTGTAATAAATTAATCATGTTACACAATTCATCGATCCTGGTCGCAAGCCAAGTGTGAAAATCCGTCAAAGGTTTGCTGTGCATGTTTGCCCTTGACGCGCGACAAAGTTTCTGGACATATGAATGTGAAACTGGCTGGCAAACACACACACAGAGAGAGAGAGAGAGAGAGAGAGAGAGAGAGAGAGAGAGAGAGAGAGAGAGAGAGAGAGAGAGGTGGGTCTTGGGTAAAAACAGCTGTATGATCAGTAGCAATGGAATTAAGGCATGATAATACCTTAGATGTTTGTTACCTCTTCAGTTAAACTATTCTTTGATGCGTTTGCTCTTCATCGAATGGCCGAGCTTTCACTGATTTGGACGCTAACCATGCAATCTTTGCAGTGTTCTACTTTCTTCATTTAAATCAGCCTTCATGTCTTAATCCTAAGCGCCTTATTGTTTTATTTAGTCAGTCTGAATGAAATTAGAAACTCTAAAGAGCAAACTTAATATGTTCCAAAGGGACTGTGAATAGCTAACACAGGTGCAGAGGTACATTTTGTAGCGGTTACACTGGAAAGGACGTGAAGAGTCTGCACCTTCTGTCAATTAAGAATTTCCAGTAGCCAATTTTTAACTCCGTTGGAAAAAAATGTATGTATTATATTAAAATATATGTATAATATTTACGCTGTACGTTTTCCATTTAATGAAAAATGTATACAATTCTTGGTATATCAAATATATAGTTCACAAAGTTAGAGAATTTTTAATTCGTACTCTACGGAGATTCGAACCCAGGTAGTGTACGAATTAAAAATTCTCTAACCTGTATGATAGTATTATTTGTACTAAATATTAATTCTGCCTACTGTTATCAAGCATTCTTCTATAGAATCCAGGGATAGCACTTTCCGTTCTGTTTTACGTATATTCATAATTCTCTCTCTCTCTCTCTCTCTCTCGATATATATATATATATATATATATATATATATATATATATATATATATATATATATATATATATATACGCACACATACAATTAATTTGGAGGTCAATTTATTTTAACAAAGTTTTCGATTGTTTACATTCCTGAAAGCAAATTTAAAATTTAGGTTTGTGACCAGAAGACAAACGTATGATATCTTTATGTACATATAAAGACAAATCATCATCTGTAGATCCGGAGGAACGCATAACGAGTGTGTGCGTGTGATTTGGATTTTAACGTTGCTTTAACAATTTTTCAGTCATATCGCTACGATGTCTGGACAGTTTTATGGTGATGTCTAGCACTGGAGCATCATGCCGCAGACATTTAATATCATGTCCGGCCTAATCACATTATCCTGACACCAGGCCGACATGTCCTTACACTAACCACTTACTGTTGAGTGCCTAAGGAGGCAGCTGTTAGTACCATTTGCATAAGTCTTTGGTATGACTCGGCCGGAGTTCGAACCCGCGACCTCTCGCATCCGAGGCGGGCGCTCTAACCACCAGGTCACCTGAGCGGTCGGAACGCATAAACAAAAATGACAATGATAAATAGAAGTCAATGTGAAGGACGATTTTAAGAGTCTGTAAATCATAACTGCCATTTGATTGGCAGCAGATTCCAGATATAGGCCCAATCCAGTCAAGCATTGTCTTGAATCAAGCGGAGAGATGACATAATAACGTTTTTAGGCAACAATAATTTGACTCAGCATCAAACTTATGCATGTCAAAATGAAACTGGTTATTTCAGTTAGCAAATCAAAGCAAATAACACTGTCTCATATATGACACTGATGCAATCTAATTGTCGAGGAGGCTTTAAAATTGAATGAAGGGTATAGTGTAAAACTTCCACAAACCGGACACTGTCGTGATCAGACCTAAACGTTTGGCTATTCTTTCAGAGGTTCCCGGTATATGGAGATTCAATTAATATAAGATCGATCTTATTAGGAGAGAAATTATTTAGCTAGTCTGCAGAGGAGACCTGATTAAAGCGGGACCTACTAGTTTCACTGTATAACCTGGGTGATTACCATCGAATCAGTCGACTGGTAAGATTTTGAGAAATAAGTAAGTTTTTCTTTTCAGAAGAAACTTATAACCGAATACAATATTAATTACACTAGATAGAATTTAACGATAAAATTCATAAAACGTTATTTATTCACAAAGACAAAAGTTGAAGTTCAATAGTTATCCCATATTCTTGCTTCACATGCTTTAAAATTCTAAACAATGTAGAAGGGTGCATTTAATGTCTCCATAATTTCATAACAAATTGGATCGTTCCGGTGGCCTAAGTGGTTAGACCGTCCGCCTCGGATGCGGAAGTTCTGGTTCGAACCCCGGCCGAGTCATACCAAAAACTTTATAAAAATGGTACTAACAGCTGCCTCGCTAGGCTTCAGGCCTGGTATCAGGGTGGCACATGATGCTACATGTCTGCGGCATGATGCCCCAGTGCTAGGTATCATTATAAACTGCCACACTGCAGATATCGTAGCGATATGACTGAAAGATTGATAAAGCTCTGTTAAAAATCCAAATCACTCACTTGTTGCAAATCGTATAAAGAACAATTTGATCCCGCGATGTCCATTTGTATGAAGACAGTTCTATGATACTTTTAATATGATAGTTCCTTGTTAAAACATAAAGAAACGCGGAGAAAGGGCTAGAAATGTATCAGAGGAATCCAAAAAAAAAAAAAAAAAAAAAAACCCGGACGGACACTTAAAATCCTCTTAAGTCTGTCATTTCCGAGTGTGCGAGAGTAATGAACCGTAACTATGCTCATTCAGTAAAAGGTTACCATGCTATCAGTATAACATTTAATTTGAAATTTGAACAAGATCTAAGAAATCTTATACTCACCTGTCATTTTCCTTGTCTTTCTCTCAAACAGTTTCTGTAATGATTTCTGTATGGTGTTCTGAATTTTTTCCATTAGGTTTAGAAATTTTGTCTTTAATCCTACAGGTCCTGGCTTTTTCCGCTTGTTCAGTGATGCTACTTCTTCAATACCCGCGTTCAGCATAGATACAGCAATGTTCAGCATGCTTAGTAGAACAAAGAGTACATAAGTAGAATAGTAAAACTCCGCCAGTCCTGGCGAACATTTGAGCAATGGATCAAGCTGGTTTTTTCCGACGAGTGATTCTGCAAGTGTTCCTATTGTTTCGAATATCGAACTATATTTCAACAAATCTTTTCCAAACAGGAAGTGGCCAGTGATGGTATAGGCACAATACACGATTACGAACAATATTAGAAATCCAAGAAGATCATCAGCAGACCTTTTTAATATCAGAAGTGTATTTTTTAACCACTTGTTGTCAGACTGCTCAAGCATTATTCTTACGCTTAAATAAAATATCAGAATGCCTAGAATTACAAGTAAGACGCTATTGGCCAAAGCCAAATGCTCAAAGTTGACATAAGCATTTTTATCCCTGAGAAAAACTGAGATAGTAGTTGTCGTCATTTGGTGCCGATAGAATATCAGAAATACACCTGCAACACCCAATATCTGAGCAAAATAATCGGTAACATTCAAAGAAAAATAAAAGTAATATATCCCTTCTATGAAAACACCATAAAAAGCCTTTAAAACTGACATTACCACAAGTGATGAAAAAATGAAATAGCAAAGTGTATTCCAAGACCAGTATAATATAGCCGGAATGTTTGTATGTAACTTGACGTCACAACAAATCCAATTTCTGTAAATTCTGCAAGATACGTTGCATATAGGAACAAATTTATGTTTGGATTATAGAGAGAGAATTCAATGAAAACAGCTCTTGTGTTTCTGTCAATCCAGTTGAATTCCACAAGTTCCTTCAAAATTTCTATGCTTACGTCATTGTTTACGTCGAGCTTTATAAAATATCCACCTCCACCATATTGGTAAATGTACTCCCCAAATACCGGAAGACCCCAATTGTCTTCAACGGTAACGTATTTCCATGCCTCTGTCGTAAATTCCTTTGTCTGGCTCTGAGTGTATTCTGTCTTCCAACCGATAAAATAGTCCCCTGTGTCCTCGGTTCTACTGCTGTATGACCCACGACATACATCTATCCCGAATATTTTCAATTGGCACTCCTCTGCAAGTAGAGACCAGTATAATATTTTGAGCAGTTTCATGAAAGAAAAGATATATACAACGACGGACATCACTATTTATGCCACGTACAGGAACTTGAAGGTTGATGTCGAGAACTGACATAACTAACAATCTTTATTATATTTTTCTAAGATAAACAAAAATCAAACATGTCAAAAAACTCATTGCTAGTTTTTGACATTTAGTCTAAACGTAAGTTAAGTTTAATCAACTTAACAGTTTAAACGTAACACTTTGTTTGTTCGCCTCAACCAGCTTATGTCCCGTGTCCATGTTATAAATTCAAGCTGTTCCCCATATTAATTTTGACTCAAATTCAGTTGTATTCGTAAACACTGATCTATAGTACTCTTCCTTGGAATTTTTTTGTTAAATGTTGGAATATTTAAGTTTTTAAAAGTTTTATATTTATATAGATAAAGGTCGAAGCAACCCAAAGTCATTAACAATTTAGAAACTGGCGCGCCTTCTTTGCGCTAAACCTAACTGAAAAATATTGTCAAGTAATAGACATAGTATAGAAAATATATCGTAGAGTATTGTGTACTTAAATTGTCACAAAATAAAAGCTGAATGAGTTTAAAAATTCATTAAATTTGCACAGCACGAAGATCATAGACTCCTCTTAACAAATACAGGATGGAATGTTTATGTACATGATTGAAGCTTTTTCAGCATGACACAGTTATTGGCAATACATCACTTTTCCTTTAAAAGTTTGCGGCACGTAGTAATCACTAATGAGTTCCCAAAGATCGTATACTTTTAGTTGACTTTATAATTTTCTTTCAAAGGACCCTTATTGTGAATATTCAAATGATATTATAATCGTTCTTTTTCAATATTTAATAAATGACAGAAGTCGCAACTGTATCATTTTACATAAATCTTCCCCAGAGATCATAGCGCTAGTCAGTATCAAAGCAGAAAATGCCGAAATATCGATGACGTCATAATGTAATGATTGATTGATTTCGAGCTGCGCAGAAGCATTCATTTACCAGTTTGTACTTCTTTCAAAACAGATAAGACTAATATAGTCTCAAACTCGTGTGCAGATTGTGTTTTGTCACAAATGTCTGTGACAATAATGCTTTGAGTAACCAAAGTCATTTTTGTCGTCGTGTAATAACCATATCTAAAGTGGCCCAAATTAAAGCCAATCTTTGTCAATTTGATGAACATGAGATGCGTGTTATGTCCATGTTAAATATAGTGTGGCATGTCGGAGACAACTTCAAGTAACACATGTGCGATAACAACAAAATTTATTGTAATTTCTACCATGAATCCAGAGATACGTTTACCTGAATTGGTATAACTGATACCTAGATTAGTAACCGTTCTCTTATGCACACAACGTATAAATACACACTTAAATAAACTTCAGAAATGCAATGTGTGCCAGTTATTAGATGATACGAAAGAATGTACATGCTAGGTTTTACAATTATTGTACATATTTGTTTGGGAGGTGTTGGGAGGTCTAGAATAGAGTTTATTTCCTATTATAGAATATTTAGAATCGCTTAAATATTTGGCAACAAGATTTACTGAACTCCATACTTACCTGGTACAGTTCTGACCTGACGAAGTCTGGCTGGTCCAACACGAACACTGTTTAGGTCGACAAAGAAGTACTTCAGATCTGGAGTGATTGGTTTAGCGTTGAAAATCTTACTGGGGAAGTAGTTGTCAAAGAACGTGGTATTCAGCCATTCAATTAGGCTTTGTCTATTCGTAGCCTACAATATATTCTTTGCATTAAATTGACCGGTTTACAATTCCGCTCTATGCATGCTTGTTATGATGATACGAAATGAGGCGGTGTACCCATTGCTAGCAATAGTCAATGGCGGTTTCTTTACTCGCAACTTAAGGTGGCACTCGGCATGCACAGTGCAAATATCCTCTCTCTAATGAACTGCTGTATAAAGGTGTACGAGACCAATTTGTGCATATTCATATTCTCATAATTATAAAGATTATCTTACATGAGTTCACATTTAAAATAAAATTTATTAAACTCGATGAATAACTTCTAACGTTTGGAATGACAAAAATATTCTGAACTATTTAACGAGCTTTACAAATATAAGATTTATTTTATCACATGACGACACTCACTTATTGTATTCGATACCAGAAGACTGGCGAGAAAATTCACACGTAAATATATCTGTCTTTGACCCATCCCCCCACTATACCAAGATAGAAATGAATATACTGCATTATCTAAATAAAATAAAAAAAAATCAGACAAAACAACTGTAAGACCAGATGCTTTCAGATGTAGTTCAAAATGGCAATACCCTTACGAAAATTACGGAAGCGCAGTGATTAGTCAGTGAGCAAATCTTCATATGGCGACCATATTTACCAAATATCAGTCCCTCGTTAACTGCGAAATTAGTTCCGATCACATTATTATATCATATACTGCATCCAAATGTAAGTCGAGGAAGCAATAGTTAAAATAATGACCATAGTATGTATTAAGTTTCATAACAGTCTATCTAAAAATTGAAGTCTGGAAGGATTTATAAGATTCTATCAAGCAACGCAACCGGCCTTAGTTTTAAGGGAAATAACTCTGGTCAACGCACGCATTTACATATGATGCTTATAAGATCATAATAAGTTTAAAGTTTCAAAGAAATTTATCAAAATCCGTTAGATTAGTTCATTCATAATATTGTGTGACGGACGAAAGGACAGGTATATTAACGGACATTAGGAAGTTGCGTATAAACGTCACAAATTACGTTTGTAATAGAGAAAGGATATTTGCTTGAACGAGTGTATGCAATATTTTAATCATAACATATCTAAAACCGATTAAAAAGACGATATTTGCTTGAAACGAGTGAAAAACGGATATATTGTATCGAGTGGGTGAAAAAATCTTTATTTTAGCAGTTTTTCACCCACGAGATGAAATATATCCTTCATTCACTCGGACCTAACAAATTTTCTTTTTGTTTTATGCTCAAACGTATTGACTAGCAATATGTACGATATAAAAATTGAAGAAGACAATTTTTATAATGTCAGCGGTTTACCGTTTATGTTCTGCTGAGTTCTGTGTATATTCGCATCGAAATATCAGTAATAATTACTCTTTCTAACTGATGGCAAAACGGCACATATAAAAGATTAAAAACTACAAAGGAATATACGCATAGTGGATTGGAACTAGGTTCTGTATGCGAGGCGGCCATATTTACCACCGGACAACGCAAGCATCTAAAACTATTTCAGATATGTTGCTTATAATGTTATCGACGCGGCTGTGAAAATATTTATTGAATATAACATCACTTGAAAATCCAGTAATTCACGGCATAACAAAATAGAAAGGAAAGCCATATAGATGACGTTGTGTAATTAACCCAACTGCGCATGTTGTACTGCCATGACAGAAGCTATCAGGTTGTAATTGTTGTTTATAATGATCTTTAGACAATAA
>JAECUM010052214.1:0-17348 GCA_016617855.1 Megalonaias nervosa | reverse complement strand
AGAGAGAGAGAGAGAGAGAGAGAGAGAGAGAGAGAGAGAGAGAGAGAGAGAGAGAGAGATAGTACCCTATGTTTTATTAATGTTATTGTACAAAGCCTCATTGATTAATAAGAAGCGGTAAATCGGAAATGTCAATCAACCGTTACTGGTCACCGTCTTCACTGATAAATTGTTCAAAAGTACAAGCAAATTCAAACATTGAAAGTTGAAGATTTTATGTATGATTTATATATGATTTATATATGATTAGGGTCAACCTCTTGTGTAGATGTTTATACAACTGTGGATTTTGAAGAAAAAAAAAGGATTTATCTTTCCGATTTTAATTAGGTCCTTCCAAACTCTACGCACCTCTATCAGTGCGGAAAATGACACGCAATGAATCTTAAAGGTGATTATGGATAGCTCAAGTTCTACACAGCTCTAATGTCACAATACTTAATAATATCGACTAGTCGAACTATTTATCAACGCTGTACTCTTGCCTTTAACGGAATGCAAACATAAACTCAAATCCCGAAGAGCATCTTTGCGAGCTGTTTGTATAATATGTAGAAACTTAAACGATCTGACCAAACTGACAATATTTAATAAGTTAATATTTGATGAAATTTAGCAACTCCCTAAAGATACAACAGTCTCAGGAAACTCGTGCTAAATTATACTAATGTGCGTACTGGTGTAATTCAGCAAAAGTCGATAAATTTCACAAATATTTTAGAATATCTGAAAGGGTAATTCCTGGAATTTTATTATTTCAGTGCATAATGTTATAGCTACATGTGATAAAAAGAAATATTCTACTCATTGTTACGAATATGTAATTTAATTACTTGTGTGTTAATTTTAAATTCTTTTTTTATTTTATTTTTGTATCATTACATTTTATTGTAATGTTTATTTCACGGGATCTGATATTTTTGAAAGAGATATTATGTTTATATAAAACGTAGTATGACTCGCATAAGCACGATTTTATCCTGCCGTGGTTGGTCGATTGAGTAAACACTACGCGAAAACGATTGGTTATTGCCAAGGTCATTTTCCTGGCCCACGTGAAATTGCATTGTTTACTGCGTTATTTGATGATGAGATAGCCACGTGTTTCATCGTGCGCGCCTAAAATGATGTCTTAGTTTTGTTTAAAAATACTGAGATCCCCGTGAAATATTGAGTCGTATAATATATCTTCAAGAAGAAGGATATATTTTATTAGATGCCGTAAAGAATTGTATTTTTTTACATCTTTGGAGCTCGAGATGTTTAATCATAGATGACAGCTTGTTCAGAAGTTTATTATTTTTTTAGAATATAATAATTTATTCCCTGGAGAACTATACAGGTGAAAAAGACATTCGATGGAAATTTATTCTAAATTGAAACATTACAAGTTGCGGTTCAACGTGGAACTCTTGACATTCGTATAAAGACTTCGCCTGACGTCATCATCCTCCATCTTGGAACGTCATCAAGATTCGAACCTGGATTCAGTAAAAATTATTTAGTGATAGGACTTGTATTTTATGTTCAGTACTAGGATAAATATTTTGATTGTCTTCACAAACTGTAAGTCTTATTTTCTATTTTCACCTTTTCACCGTGTTTTCTAGGGAAATAAATTATTTTTGTTAAAACTTACAAAGCTTGTTGGTTTCACTCTTTTCTTTTGTTACTTTTGAACGAGCCTATATGTAACATCATATTAAGTGATTAGCATAAAATTTGGTTATGCCAATTTAATAGCATGTTTTATAGGAGATCTTACGTGGTTTCTATTTCAACTTTTTCCAAAATTAGATGAAATAGTTCTGACGAGCCTCATTCCGCAATAAATGTTCCATTAAGAAATTTGAGTATCTGGCATTATTGGAGAAGTATGCGTGCTCACTTGTGTATAGCTATTCACCAATAAATTTCAAAACTTGATATTATAAGCCAAATGACACTGACATAAAGCATATTTTATCTCCCTGAATACAATACAATTTTACATTTTATTGCCATTGTTTTACTTTGGGCACGGGGATGGGGAGGAGTCTTTAATATAAAAACTCTACATCCCAATCTGTGTAAAAATTGTCTTGCTTCCATAAATGACACTAAGCCTTGTATTGTCCTAATGTTTCCCAACTGAACTAAGGAGTATTAGAGTCACACAGTAAATAGGTGTGTTTTATTGTATATTATACATGTGTATCCTTATAATTTCAATAGAATTTCGACAGAGTATACGCGCTTTTTATAATCAGTTTGGCACAAGAGAACAAACTGAATTTACAGTTACACATATGATACCTTTAGTATCCGCTAATACATGAATTAGTATCAGAATTGCGTTAATTAATTTACGTCCAAAACTGGAACACAATTTAGTATCAATATAGTGTTATAGCCTCATGCTTCAGTAACAAGTAAACTACAAACTGAGCTATGCTACTTCAAAATTGCCCTTTTCGGTGAACTTTGGTTTTCAGCTAATCATGTTCTATTTTCCGTTATTGCATGTGAATATCGTTTACTCAAGAAAGTTATTACATCTTGGGCCCAAGCTTTCAACGTCACAAGCTATCACTTACGTCATGGTGACCAAACTTTTAACCTCAGTGATATAAACTACATTGTGGGGCACAAATATTTAGTGTCAACAACATCCCATGCGAGTTTGAGTTATATTTGCGAGAAAAGTAAGCTTACTTTATTTCTGAAACGAAATATACGATGATAACTCTGAACAGTAAATCTTTCAACAGTATCAATATCTATGTGTATCACTCCATGGTAATTTGGACAAGAAGGTGCAGCCAATATTCTTAGGAATGTCTTGAGTCATGTGCCAATTGAAACTTTAAATCTTTATACTTATTAATGTACTGGTCAAAAAATTTGATGGAAAATACCAAGCTTACTAAGACCAGTTAATGGTGAGGATTATTTACATATATCCATGTGAAAAACACTTGTGCTCAATTCGTTATCTTGCTCCATGACTTCAATTATAATCTGATACCCACTTTAAAGTATTGGACCTAATATTCCTCAGTGTGAATACAAGGAGCCATGGCTTGTGCCAAGGGATCCTTTTAAAAGGATACCTAATTTCCAGGTCTAAAAATGCATTCAATCGAGCGAGACTTACCCTAGATACCAACACAAAATAAACTTCCACCCCGAGGGAAGAATATTTTATTGATAGGAGTATCTTCTATTCTTTGCATGTCTGCCATGTTAGATGTGAACAAAAAATAAAACATTTTTTGAGTCGCTCATGTCTTCATAAGCACTGTTAGTGTTATATATACTTCCCAATGGACCACACAAAAATTACTCCACAAGGTGGTCTTTGTGTTGTATGAGTTCTGTCGCAGAGCGCACCGTGTATTAGTATTATAAACTTCCCAAAGGACCAGACACACAAAATATTCCACAAGGTGGTCTCTGTGTTGAATGAGTTGTGTTACCAAGTATGTGTGTTTGTGCGACTTGATTTTTAACGTAGATTTAACAATTTTTCAGTCATATCGCCCCGATGTCTGCAGCGTGGCAGTTTTTAGTGACGTCTAGCACTGGGGCATCATGCCGCAGACATGTGTCTTCATGTCACACCCAGTCACATTTTCGTGACTCTAGGTCCACCAGTCCTTGCACTAACCTCTTAATGCTGAGTGCCATTTACTTATCTTCTGTGATCTTTAAATTCTGTGATGAATAAAATCCTTTTAGACCGTTATTTGCTTGCAAATTTAGACTGTCGTTTCGGTTTAGAACTATATATTTATTACGAACATCATATTAATGTTTTCTTCAAGGGATTTTGAAGGACTAAGTTTATGAAACTCTACGATTAAAGTATGTGAGAATTAAAGGAATGGTGTGACCCAAGTAAACCCAACAGTTTGACTACCCGAAAGAAGGGTTCAGTCCAGTATGACAAAATCATGGACTATTATCCACACGGGTTGATCAGAATCAGGATTCAGGATGTATCTTGTTTTAACTAACTAATTTGACTGACGCATTATCTGAAGAGCACGGACTTGTTGCAATATATATATATATATATATATATATATATATATATATATATATATATATATATATATATATATATATATATATATATATATATATATATATATATATATATATATATATAACACCATTGTTCTGAATTTGTCTTTACACTAAAATTTAACTTATTTGACAAACATTTTCTTGCCTAAATATAACTGAAGGGTATTTTACAGACGAAGAGGTTTGGGGCCAAAATACAATTACTCCACTTCCCTTAAGAAGTACAATTTGGTTTCCTTATCAATCAAATACAATGTCACCATCCTACGCCTCGAATCCTTGTGGCTTCTTGGCAGTGATTTTGTATATCATCTAATCGGACTATCTTTGAAAAGGTTAGAAGCCAGGTTGACCACATGGATATGAAATAAATATCACATATGTGTGTGCCCTTACCTAGCTACGTTTTTGTGGTTTAAGGCAAAATTACTGGCAAAATCTTGCATCAGATCAGACACCACCATCCGGAAAAATGCGTTGGATAAAACCATTTTGCCCAAACGTTGCTATTAAGCAACGTTTCTTGGAAACGCGAAAGACACCAATTGCACTTAAGCAGAAGGTTCTTTTTGTTTTATTACAGTTGCTTGTCTTGTGTGAGACGCTCTGATTTGTGTTCCAATACGTCAACTAATATTTTGATCAGATGGGATAAAATGCTATTTCAGAGCTGCCTGAAATGATCCAGTATTGTGAGTGAAAAACACTTTGTAATGATTTTTAATAAATGTAGAACACTTTATTAGTACGTATGATGCCAAAACATGAAATAACATTATAATGTTTATCCTATTATCTGTAATTAAAATTGTCATCTAATATTATTTTGAACAAAGACATTTTCTTTGCAAGTACAACGTTAATGCGTTTACTTGAACACCCTACATGAAGAGTAACTTCGACAAAAACGTGTAGGACTTGTAACCTAGTAGTACTATTGGTCTATTATTATCTAGATTCATAAACATGTTAATGACCTGCGCTTAAAACAGGCATGCGTATGTTGACTACCTGGCTGAAAACTTCCATATTTATATTGAAGCACAAGCATGCAATTATTCTGGGATAGAAACTACTGCTACTACGTACATCTTGCTAGCACTTCCAAAGCATTATTTGAAAAAATGGCGAGAAATTTGTCTGTGCTTGTTTTGATTTTACCAAACCGTTTGATTATCTTCTTCCAGCAATGTATTTGGATATTACTTAAGCGTTTGATTAGTTTGTTCCATACAATTCTTCGTGTATGTTGATAAATACTGGATTAAAAGAGAACATTCTTAGGATAATTCGATCTATGTATAAAATTGTTAAACCGTTTTTAATATCCCTAATGACATTTCTGCACATTTCCTTTGAATTACTAGGGTTAGCCAAGGGCCAAATGTATCTCCTTTTTGTGATGAATACATTAACGACATTTAAAGTATTGCAAAGAGTATTGGAAAAGTTTACCTGTGCATGGTGTAATTTTTACTGTTGCATTATTCCGATGATATGTTGATCTTTGGGAGTTCCGGTGTGTATTTATTTCATAGTGGTGTATTTCATGATATTGTTGATTTCATTTATCTTCCCTTGGTGGAATTTCTTTTTATAGGGGTTCCTTTAGATAATGACAGAATGCCTTGCATAATTAACCACGAATTTAATATTGTCAATGAAGATCAATGTAAACGTGTTATTAATGTTTCCCGAAACTTGAATGTGAGGTATTCAATAGTTTTTGTTTTTTTCCAGTGCTGAAAATTGACCGTGAAATCTGGGGTTTAGAAAAATGAATTTGAAGTCTGGAGGTTTGAATAATGTCTGTGAAGTCTGTAGTTTTGAACAGTGAACTTAAAGTCTGGGGTTTTCAATAATGATTCTGAAGTCTGGAGGTTTAAATAATGACTCAGGAGTCTGGGGGTTTCAGTAATGACTCGGAAGTCTAGAGGTTTGCATAATAATTTGGACGTCTGGAGGTCTGAATAATGACTGTGAAATCTGGGGGTTTAAAATGACTTTGAAGTCTGGGGGTTTGAATAATGACTCTGTAGGCTGGAGTTTTAATTAGTGTTTTAGATTAGAGCTATTCACTTCTAATTTTGCAAGGAATGTTTTGGTTGAGACAAAGCTGATAGAATGACTTTGCTTACGAGCAACATCGTAGGCAGCCATTAATGAAGGACAGGCAGCCGTTAATGAAGGACTGGCAGCTTGGAATAAAAAAGCATTGGCAAAATATTTTGAACTGGATCAAGGGAACTTAAAGTAGAAAAAACTACAACACGATGCTTTAAGATACTGGTGTGCAAATGAATAAATACTGTTTTAAGAGAAATGGTAGAAAAGACAACAATATGCAATTTTGAAATAATGATATACACCCAAATAAATACTGTTCTAAGAGAAATGGTAGAGAAGACATCCATACGCAATTTTGAAATAATGATCTGCAACTAAATAAATACTGTTTTAAGAGAAATGGAAGAGAATACAACAATACGCAAATTTGAAATAATGATGTACACCCAAATAAATACTGTTTAAAGAGAACTTTGTAGTCATTACTACAATATGCAATTTTTAAATAATGATCTACAACGAAATGAATAATATTTTAAGAGAACTTTGTAGTCAATACTACAATATGATATTTTGAATTAATGATCTACTACCAAAACTACATACTGGTGTAGGAATGCTTTAAAATTATTTGTTGTGTTTTTTTTCTGAAGCTTGGTAGAATCATGGCGCAGATGGTGCAAAGAGTTTAATATTAGTATGTAAAAAGCCCAATAGAGCTATTTCCGTTCTGTCCTGAAGAGTTAGGCGGTCCAATTTTCCTAGGAAACCTTGTAATACCATCTTGTGGTGAAGTGCGATTTAAGCAATATATGACTGGTTAGTGTTGAAAAACTCAGAGTCGTTCTAATACGGAGCCGAGTTTCTTCACATCGCATCCACAATGTGACCAAAGTATACTATAAACTTAGACTTACTAACTGAGAACATGGAATCTATAACATCTGTAATATTGTAATCGATACAGATCATTTTTGAAGTGTTTATACCATCCCAAAATTCAGGGTAGGCATATTACTTAAATTTATAAGAAGGTTGAGTGTGCACCAATGCATAGAACTATGTAATACTTTTAACAACAACCATATTAAAACCTTGCTATATTTGTGCCAAATGCATATAACTATGGAATACGTTTAACAACAACGACATCAAAAACCTTGCTATATTTGTCCGAAATACATATTTACATGTAAATAATGTTTAATTAATGCGATTTTGAAACTCTCAACCTTTCTTTCACTTGTCTGTTTTATATATTTCTTTCTTTTTTCAGTAAAAGCTAATATTATGGACACAGTATGTTTCTTAATACGGCATTGCATTTTATGCATTACCATTTTTGTATGTCCCATTACTATAATGTATGCTTTGAACTTGCATATGAAACAAGGATCCATTGGTCCTTACTACTACAAGTCATTTCGACGGCACTTTATGTCTATATATTTTTACTTTGATTTCCTGCCACAAGGGTCGATTTATGTTTAGATTGAAATAAAGTCTATTACGCCCATCGTGCTCCAAACCATTTTCGAAGCTTAGTGTATTATTATGGAAATATGGGCTGTGATCCCAGTCCTTGCTAATTGATAATTAGTGTGGACTGTCTCCCAAATAGCTACAATGATTTAGTAAACCTTAGTCAGTAAATAAAGTCTGAGATAGAGCTGTACAGATATCAGCTCAACCGACTGACCAGTCAATCAAATATAACATAATGTATTTATTATGGAGACAATTTAGTTTATATGTATTTGGTGAGATATATTATGACAAAAGTTTTAATGGGTTATGTTTCCAAAGGCAGCTTGAAACAAATGACTTGATCAGTTTGCGACAGGCTACCCAATGCTATAAAATGGCGGATCATCTGCGTCAAGATTCGGGAAGATTGGCAGCTGTTCACAGTCTTGATCGGCTGAGATTCAGGCTTATCACAACAAACACTATGAGTCCATTATCGTTTCCTTTTCTGATGTTACAGGACAGATATCCGTTTAATATTTTGTGTCTGGATGTCTATGTATAAATCTGGAACTTTAAACAAAATAATTAGGTGTATGTACTGAGACAGTGGAGAGAGAGGTGGTGGTGGTGGTGGTGGGATGACAGTACTGCAAACGGTTGTAGTTACGTTATACCCAAGAAAAGTATATTTAATACATAAATAACCTTTTGAAGGAAATGTTCTGATTAAAATATTGGCTACCGTGCCTGCTGAAATTAATCAAATGAGGACATAAAGAACACAACATACCCTCATTAGGATATAATGATCTAGGTTTTTCAAACTTTTCTCCTACTCATCAATCGAGGAAATGTAATATATATGTAGAAAAAGCTGTCGCAATGGGAGTCTAGGAAATGTAATATATATGTAGAAAACGCTGTGCCGATGGGAGTCTAGGAAATGTAATATATATGTAGAAAATGCTGTCCCGATGGGAGTCTAGGAAATGGATATGTATTTAGAAAACGCTGTCCCTATGAACATCAAGGAAATGCATGATATATGCAGAGAATGCTGTACCTATGGGTATTGAGGAAATGCATGATGCATGCAGAAAACGCTGTCCCGATGGGCATACAACGTTTGGCTAAAAATCAATGTTATTGTTGTACGTACCAAATTGCAAAATTTTACATTAACAGTTGTCACTCTAGGTAATGACATTGATGCAAATAAGCTGCCATTGTACACAATTAACACCTTAGGAAAAGTCTCTCTGAGATAATTCATTTAGTAAGCTTTGAAAATTCGTGATCATTTATTTAGAGAGATATGAAAAGCATGAGAATTTACATTTACCGAGATATGAAAAGACGTGATACATTTACCGAGATATGAAAAGACGTGATACATTTACCGAGATAAGAAAGGCATGATAATGTACATTTACTAAGATAGGAAAAGTCTTGATGATTTACATTTACTGAGATATGAACAGGAGTGATAATTTATTTGCTGAGATATGAACAGGCGTGATAATTTATTTAGTGAGATATGAAAAAGCCTAATACATTTACCGAGATAAGAAAGCGCGTGATAATTTATTTCCTGATATATGAAAGTGTGTCATCAGTCATAAGCTGAGATACGAAAAGGCGTCATAAGTCATAAAACTGAGATATGAAAAGGCGTGTGTCACAGAATAAGGCAAGAACTAACTTGGTTTCGCCTTAGAACGATTTGATTATTTTCGTCGTACATGCGTACAACATTACCTAGGGTGGATAAGTATTTTTTTTTGTTTTTAGTTAAGCGACTGAACTAGACTGTATCCCGTTGTAGATCGCTTGCGGCGAGAGACACTAAAAGCATAGTATGCACAGGTATTTTACCCTAATATTCATTCCGCTGGAGATTTAAGATACGGTTATTATCTAATTGACACATTGGTCTTTTGGATCTTGTCAAGGAGTTGACGTTCTCCAATTTTGTTCTACAGCCATAGGGGTAAGTGTTACATTTTTATTTTATTTGATATGTGAAGCATATTCAGTTTTAATGTCGTAGCGTGAAATGTTGCCTTTACCACTACGCGGATTTGAAACGTTGTGAACTTTTGAATTGTTACAAGTTGATATTAAGAGTTTAATTTAGTAGCATGTATCTATAGCTTTTAATTCCGTACATGTTACTATAACCAGTTTGGTTTTAGTTTAGCTGTGCGTGTGTGTGTGCGGGTATATCAGGCTGTCGGTCTGGCGTCTGTATGTCTGTATGGGGATGGAAGCACGTGTAACCATCAAGGCCACACAAGGACGGAACTGTTGATTTGTAAACTTGTGCGCATGGTGGATCGATGAAGGTTGTATATGGCCAATGCAAGTGCATCAGAACTGTGTGGTTTGACAATGGACACGTAAACCAGGTCGATGTTTCGTTTGCAAGTTTTTACAAATATTTGAGTCATACGTGGTTATGAATTGTACGGGCTGTACAAATGACTGAGTCACGAATCGTATGTTTGGTACAATTGTTATGTTGAATTCAATTGATCATATTAGTTTCAATTGATGTCGTTTCAATCGAATACAATTGTTACTTTCATTATACGAGATTATTGGAATCTCACTTTCATTACACGAGATTATTTGAATCTTACTTTCATTACATAAGATTATTTGAATCTCACTTTCATTACACGATATTATTTGAATCTTGCTATCATTATGAGATTATATGAATCTTACCGTCATCTTTGAATATGTGAATAACATTTTTGTTCTTCCATTTGTGAATGTTTGAGTTTAGTAATCGAATGAGTCGTGTGTTTGGAGGGTGACAGAATCACACAGTATATGTTATAGAGGATATACATATTTTTATCAATTCATTTCATAAACTTCCATCTTTCATCAGTGTTTTGTGTTGTTATTTAATCCAAGCATCCATTTAGGTCAAATCCTGTTACAGCGTGATCATTTGCATTTACAGAAATATCTATAGGAGTGACATTTCGTTTACGTAGATAAGAAAAGACGTGACAATTCACCTTTCCATCACATTCAGTTGATCATGTAGGAAACTTAATGCAAATGTTACATCTGTCTATATTAGTTTCGGATTTCTTCGTCGGTGATATATTCGTAAGAAAATATTGACTTCCAAATTTGTCCCTGTGTTCTGATTTCTAACGGCGTCTTAGGAGAGAGAGAGAGAGAGAGAGAGACAGAGACAGAGACAGAGAGACCAGTTCTTATCTAAAATAAATTTCTCTACCAGCATGTATGCAAATGTATGTCATTTATACAGTAAAAATGCGGAAAAACCCATCAAAAAACTTTTCACTTATTTAATGTGTCTGGAGAAATACACCAGTAATTTCACTCACGTGAAAATGACCAAGAATTTGAGCTTTTTAACACCAATTTCATCAATTCGTTAATGCTAACTGAGCTAATGAGGTGTGGGTGTGGGTGTGGGTGTGGGTGTTGGTGTGTGTATGTCTGTGTGTGTGTGTGTGTGTGTGTGTGTGTGTGTGTGTGTGTGTGTTCGTTCCTGTTAGGTTATGATGCACACGCCGAGCGAAGACCAAAAACTATAAAATATCATTGTCCTACAGTTTAACTTCTCAAATTTACTCAGAATCGAATTTATGTATCTAATAAACCTCCATTCACATTGTTTACTTTAAAATGTATATTATATAAAATTGCAATTGACGGATGCTTTGTTTAATAATTATAAGCCCTATTATATGGCTTTGAAAATTATCCGGTTTCATATATAAACAATACTAGCATGTTTGTCTGGTCGCTTGTTTGAAGTCCTTCGTATTAGCTCTGTTGGAAATTTTAATTTCTGCAATGAATAACTCTTTTTGTGTACTTGCTTGGATTCGTTTTCATTAATTCCTTTCTTTAATTTCTTTTAATTAGGTTTGAATAGATCAACTGTTTGAATAGGTCTATTTTTTAAAAACCTATCTGAATTTTTTGTTTCATCCAAATAGTCAGATTCATACAATATACAATGTTTGGGGTATTTTCATTAGAGCCCATATTGGGGTCTTCACTGTATTTATGCACAGAGAATCACAAAGCTAAACGTTTTATGGTCATTTATTGCTTATGAAGACCACCAGACCCATGCAAAATGTTTTACTTTGCCCACACCTCTGGACAGATCGGTATTTCGCGTTTTATAGCGAAAGCATAAACTGGAAACTGACTTGGCAAATAGGTTAACAGTGCGAGTCATTATTTCGTCACGTGACAAAAACGTTCCGATCCAAATTATGTCAACTGATCAATAGATCTAGTAGCAAACATCGGTTCCATCTGGATAAAAATTGCTCCCAAGTATTATATAGGACATGTGTTTGGAACCTTATTAGATTATGTTTCTAATTCATAAATATGGCCAGGTATCTTGTAGGTTTAAAACAATGTTCAGTCTGGTTATCAAAATTCATAAAATAAATCATCATCAAGGTTAAGTAAAGGAACAGATCAATAATCGCACATAATGTGTCCATTGTCCCTTCTCGAGTAAATATTAGTTTTTTATATTATGTTCCTGGATAAGATACAGAATCTTTCTTACAATAGAACAAAAAAAGAGATCCTATATAGGATTTCGCATTCTTACGTCAGAGTCGTGTAGATAGTTTAGTTCCACTTCCTGCCAAGAACTTGTATATAGCAGATGTACACACGTTTTGTAATCAACTGTAACTGCGCGACTTTAAAACATCAGTGATTGACCATAACTGTAATAGATCCGTTGATAGAAATAATGGATGTGAATATGGAGCATAAAGAAGTTTCAAGATTTCGTTCCATAACTCTCTGAGCTAAATGAATGATTCATATCTACGGACATATGATTTATGACAAGGATAGCTGTATCAAAGTATTACATTGGCCCTTTTAAACAGGCACTTGTAAGGCTTTATGTATTGTAATGATCTGCATCTGTCGCGCTGCACCTTTGATGCCTCCATTTAATCTATACAAAAACATGTAACTTGATTTGCGTTTGTCCCGCCTGGACCAAATCAAAATGATTAGAAAAGGAAATTTAGATTATTCTCTCACCCTTTTAGTTAATGTAGATGAAAAATTGTTGCTTCTGTATGTGCAACAGTATACCAATTTTATGTCGATTTATTTGCAAGCACGTATGCGCGAAAAAAGCATTTTTTTTTCAAATTATAAACATTTATTTATACAAGTTAACAAACATTTTCGAGTGGCAAAAAGTGCTGCATCTATTATCATTTAGCGGTGGCTTTATTGAAGTTAGGTACAAGCACTTGTAGGTCTAAATATATTCCTTGACTAATTGTTATGGTTTATTCAAACACTGTTGCTACTTTGGAATTATGCCGGTATACCCGAGCATTCCGTCAGTCCCCATATTGGGGCCCCAAGTGGCCGAGTGGTCTAAAGCGCTCTCCGTTACCGATCACTGCCATCTCACCTTTGTCTGCGTGGGTTCGAGTCTAGGATTCGGCGAATGTGGATATGTGAGAAAGCTTGCCAGTAGCTTCTCGTGGGTCGGTGGTTCTTTCCGGGGATTTCCCGGTTTCTTCCTCCACCATTAATACTGGCCGCCATGTATAGCCTATCGTGTGCTGAAAAATGGCGTTAAGCCACACAACAACAAAAACAACAACAACAGTCCCCATATTGTGTTTAAAGACTATTTTTAGCTGTCCTTCTTTTGGATTTCATAGAAATCTTCGTGATAGTTTCAATAAACAAATACGCATATACTTCAATAGCCAGATTGTCCATTACCTACATAAATCTGACTGACGTAACCGTGAACGACAGGTAATAAGAGAAATCTGACTGAATTGTGAACTAACTTAATGGTCTAAAACTTTGCAATAGATATAGTGAAAACCAACAGGTTTTGGAAAATTTAACAAGTTATTCTCCTAGAAAGTAGTCTAAATTAAAGACTTCAAATTATGAATTAAATCCCAAATAAACCATAATGTCCTATCATAAATACAAACTTATAGAATGTTCCGACTGAATTCCGATAGCCTTGCACGTCCAGAAGTGCTGCACTTATTCAATCCAGAATGACTTTAAATGTGTTCTCATTAATCCCAAAGAGTGTTATAGTCCACATGGTCAATGAGCACGTTGTAATTCTAATCACTAATTTAAATAAATAATTCCTCTAAAATTATACCTGAACACAGCTGCGAACTATGATCATAGATTTCCAAAGACTTATTGGAAACAGGAATGAAAAAATATTTACAATGTATATATATATATATATATATATATATATATATATATATATATATATATATATATATATATATATATATATATATAAACACCAATCAATAATTGACCAAGGACAGACAAGACTTTAAACCATGACAAAAGCATGGTCGGCAAAAGTGTATTTATAATCATAATCATCACAAATGTCAGGTATACAAAATCTGTTCACAACCTTCAATCGCAACCATCACAAAACGTCAGGTATACAAAAACTCTGTTCACAACCCTCATTTACAATCAACACAAACGTCAGGTATACAAAAACATTGTTCACAATCGTCAGTCACGGAGAGAAGTTAAGTACACAATATAAATTAAATATACCTAACAAGTTAAACAAGACCATGTTAAATCCATTACATTAATTAAAAAAAAAACAAAGAATTATGAAAAAGGAAAATAAATTAGCTTAATGAAAACCGCAGCGAACCCTGCCCACAAATAACGGGCCTGTACCCTAAGATAGACAAATTTGCCGTGTATATGTTCATTGCTGTATACGTTTTCTGTTATAACTGAAGTGTGATGATGGGTTTACGTTATAGCTGGTACCATGTAAAACCTAATGATATCAGAGTGGATGTTGATAAAAATGTTAGGCATTTGAACTGAAGTCTATAACTAAGTAGCTAAGCTATTAATGTAATAGAAAGGAAAACGGTGAGTTGGATGTCAACTTACGGTCAAACTCTTAATCAGAGAGAGCCAGTAACACAATGAAACTATTTAATGTACCGGAGAAATTACGAAAAACATTCATTTCGATACTTTGAATTGCATGTTAGGGCATGTTCCAATACACATTTCATACCAAATTGCAACAAACATCAGGATGGCCTTTCTATTTTTAACTGCTTTCTTGTTCTTCAGATATTCATCATGTCCAAATATTTAGAAGCAAATTGGTTCTCTGACTTGTCAACGTGAAGGTATGCCGAGAGTCAGACTTCGACTGATGAAACTGCGGAGGAAATACCACCTATACTAATGTAAGTCAGATTCGACTACAAAGTGTCAGTCAGATCCAACCACAAGGTCCAAGTCGGATCCGACTACAAGGTCCAAGTCAGACTACAAGGTCTAAGTCGGATCTGACTACAAGGTCTAAGTCAGACTATAAGGTCCAAAGTCAGGTCCGACTACAAGGTCCAAGTCAGATCCGACTACAAGGTCCAAGTCAGATCCGACTACCCAACTACAAGGTGTACTAAGTCAGAAATACAGCCAATACTCATGTCTAAGTCAAAGTGCAAGGCGTACTATATCAAATATGCTGCCACATAATGCGCTAGCAGATCTGGATAAATGCAATTCGCTAGAAATACCCGGGAATACAAATGCAACGGAGCCAATATGACTACGAATTATGCAATGGTAGACGAGGATCTGCCGTTTATACTCGCTTATAAGTCGAATCAAACTGCAAACAACAAGAACCTGATCTGCAATAACATTGCGTTTGCAGACTAGGGTCTATGTTTCTTGCTCTACTAATTACTTCAATCAAACTGCACAGACCCAGATCTGCCTGCGCATTATGCTACGGCATATCTTGGTCTGTGCAGTTTGTAGCTGGACTTGACTTATAAGTGAGTACATACGGCATGGTGGGTCTTCTTTAGTTTCGTCCGACTTATAGGCGTGTATATGAGGTAAGATACTACGAAAGACCGTACGTGGTTGAAGATAATGTAAATTAAATTCAAATGCATCTTTTTGAGAGCACCGAGTTGCATCCAAGAAAATTATAACGTGCAATTTTTTAAAATTGTATTAAAACGACTCCAGTATACGTGAAAATGTAACAGAACGAAACTAAGATATCCATATATTGCTTATAACAACGCTACATGAGAAACAAAGAACAACAGGTAATAATTAATCTGCAATTACTAAGTCAGTGCAGTCAAACGTCGAATATTATTTTCTCCCTGTATAGATTTACGCCTTACAGTAAAATGGATCGACAGAGTAAACAATAAGTGTTGAATACATTTTCGGTGCTGCTTCTGCATATTTTGAGAGGCATAATTTTAATACAACTGTCTAGATAATTTTAAATAGCCCACTACCTAACACAGATGCATATTTGAAATAAATAAAAACAGAATGGTCAATTTTCTCTTTTTTTTTTTGCAATGAGGGAAAAGTACCTGTCGATACATATACATAAGGCAACCAAAACACGTTTACCCGGATGCGGGAGGTCGCGGGTTCATACCCCGGCCGAGTCATACCAAAGACTTTAAAAAAATGGTACTAACAGCTGCCTCGCTTGGCGCTCAGCATTAAGAGGTTAGTGTTAGGACTGGTCGGCCTGGTGTCAGAATAATGTGAGTGGGTGGGACATAATTCTACGTGTCTGCGGCATGATGCCCCCGTGCTAGACATCACTATAAACTGTCACACTGCATACATCGTAGCGATATGACTGAAAAATTGTTAAAGCTACGTAAAAAATCTAAATCACACACACACACACGTTTACCAAACAATATCGAGTCTGGACGATTCCAAAGACTTGACTTAATAACGGAATATTATGTATTCAACGAGCAGTAAATATTGTGACGATTATGGAACGATATACATTAATGTGAATAATCAAGGAAAGACACACATTCAAAGACGTAGACGATCTTTGGCATTTGCGTTCCTAATATCTAGTACTTTACCGCGACGATGTTAAGTGACGAGGACAGATAGTTCGCTGAGAGAATGTCGCATAAAGGATCATTCTGAAGACAATATTTTACTGAATTAGATGGCAACACGCTGCATTATGTCCCACCATCTTGAAAGCACTCATAGAGAGGTAAATATCTTATGTACAACTTCTCATATCCAAATTTCCACATAGTTTGTAGTTAAAGAACTAAGGAAGCAAGTAGATTTCAGATCACGCCACAAACCTAGGATACATGCATTGATAAAACTAGCTTACAAGCACAATGGATGATAAACACTGGCCCGTCCTTGATCAAAAATTGTTCGCTCCCTTCTTCTTTTTGAATATCGAAACACACAAAAAAAGCAGAGACATGTTTGACGTACATAATTTTGTTTAAACATTTTTAGCAGGATATGCTTTACCTGTATGTTCTATGGACATATTTTACATGCATGTTTAAATGACTTATTTTACCTGTATGTTCAAGGGACATATTTTCACCGTTATGTTTAAGGAACACGTTTTATATGTATTGTCACGTTAATACGCCAGATAATCTGCGATTAGTTACTTGCCAGGTGAGATGGAGTGGTATGAAGCATAACTACCGAGGTCAGATGGCAAATGAGAAGTCAGTAACACAATACACCTTATAAATGTCGACTTTTTCTTGCAATGGATTTACATATAATCAGCTGCTATGGGTTGCGTATTTGGGAGCTTTTTTAGATGGGACATTTTTAATAAGTACGATTCATTCAGCTAATCGATAGCT
>JAECUM010052213.1:0-11733 GCA_016617855.1 Megalonaias nervosa | reverse complement strand
GGCGGCATTAGTTTTATAAGAGCAATGGCTATTCGAACAAATCATCATAAAGTCGAAACAGATGTCATTATCAAACGCGGATTGAGTAATTTTGATGACAAACGTTATTGCGAAAATGGAGTAGATACATTTGCATTTGGGTATTGTTTTGATGATAGATCTATACTCGATATTATATTCGATGACTAGGCATGAAATTTTATGTAAACAAAAAAAATAATGTTTGAAAATTTGACAGTGACAAAATAGCTACAATAGCAAGATCAAATATCTAATGATAGACGGCAAACAGTTGACAGTTGAAATTAATAATGAAATATCAGGTATATGTTTCAGCGGCCGTGACAAGCTAAAACTTTCACTTATCAGATCTGGTGACAGCCAGTATTCCAATTACCTTGAACAACTGAGCCAGAAGTTATCAGCAGGATTTAAAAACTTTCATGATCCGATAAGTCAACAAAGATATACTAAACTCACCATCGATCTCGATCGGTCAAAAGTATATTTTATCGACAAAAAATATCCTCTTAACAAGCCGCAAATAAAAGATTTGTTCGAATGTCGTCGCTGTGTGAGCAGCAAGTAAAATTCTGTCTCTATTATCGTGATGATGAACTATTTCTAATATCAACGGTTGAAACATTGATAATTGGTGATGAGGTCTAAACTTTAGAAATAATGTTTCACTTACATTCTTACTCCAGCAAATAAATCCACAACGCGTAATTCATATTTGTTTGAAGGGGTGGAGGTCTTGAGCTAGAAATCTCCTAGCTAAAAACTGTAAGTCGTTTTGGGATAGTGGTTGGAGGGTCTCCGATATGGTAATTTATATTTGTTTGGAGGGTCTCCGAGATGGTAATTTATATTTTTTTGGAGGTGGGTAAAGGTCTTGGATTATATTTGAGGTAGAAATCTCCTAGCTAAAAACTGTAAGTCGTTTTGGGATAGGGATTGGAGGGTCTCCGAGATGGTAATTTATATTTGTTTGGAGGGTGGGGAGAGGTCCTTGAGATAGAAGTCTCCATTTCCCTTAGTACTCATCAGGAGCGTCTCGAGCCACGACTCTAAGCACACACGTTCTACGCATGAGAAAACAGAAACACAAAATCATTTGATATTATTACTGTATTATCATATATAATCGATAGATGTCATAAGAAAATAACAATAAATAGTTAATATATTTTATAAGAATAACTTTTGACTTTAATCAGTTCTAATTTGGAAAAGTTCTTAGGCAGTCATTGGTACGATAAAGTACACAGTTCTAATGAAGTGTGTAATGACGGAGATATTTAATTCATAATTTTCTTGAAATTTATATTTTCTGTTCTAGAATAATAGGAAGTGTTACCCCGAGGTATATTTTAGCCTATCTGAAATTGTAACCCAGGTATAATTATCCCCTGAAATAAAATGGTTGGGAGGAACAATTTGTGCTGTTACTCCACAGTCATCGGCGTCAGTTAAAAATATCCGGCTATGCCCTAAAGTTCACAATCTTTCCTAATGCTTCGGCAAACGTTAGCAAACAGCAAGCCGTGAATTTGCCTTATAGTAGAGACACAGTTATTGCGGTGCATTTTCAGACTACGCCCTCGGGTTCAAATTCTTCTCTTGTACTCCAGTAAACATTTGCACACAGGAAACAATGGATTGAAACTTGCTTTAGCTTGCTTAAGATTTGATTGTGACATTCATTCTTTAGCTTCCGGATTCCATAAGGTAACATATCATATCCTTTTTACCGGCGTTACATGCATTAACATTCATGTAGTCTTAGGATGGGATGGGAGTAGAATATAGACTAGGCTGCATAAACACCATGGGGATGAAAACGTCAAGCACAGTCAATAATATACTCAGAGGTAAAATTACAGGGGTATAATCTACGCTGATTTGGGGGGTGGATGTGTGCGATTGGAACCTATCCTAGATTATGGCCTGGTATGACATAGTTTGGAGGAAAAATTTGTGCTGTTACACCAAAGCACTCCGCTTTGCCTTTAAAGGCTTGAGCTGCGCCCTCAAGTTCAATGTCTTTCTTCATGCTCCTGCAAACATGTGCATACAGCAAACAGTGTATGATCCCTATTGTATAGATCCAGATGCATTTAACGTCCGGACACTGCGCCCTCGGGTTAAAAGTTTTCTCGGTTGCTTCGGCAAAGGTTTGCATAGATTAAAACATATATGATCGCTTTCGTATAGAGAGAGTTAAAACAGACATTTTCTAGTGGATTTGATCAGTCGTAAAAATATACCTTCGGGCTCAAGGTATTTGTCTTGTTGTTGCCATTTGAGTTGATTGTCGTATTTAAAATAATTTATTCACCCTGGAAAATACTCTTCTTCAACGAAATTCTTGGACAAAGACATTCACTAAATTATTCGGAATTCAAAAGCCGGAATTATATTCTTGGTGACTCAGCAAGGAACTGTTGACACATCAACACAAACTGGTTATAGAGGACGTCATCTCCTTACATATTGGAACTTCATCGAGATTTGAACTTGGATTCAATTCGAACCTTTTAGTGATAGTACTTATATTTTTGAATTCTAGGATTAATTTTTGGATTAGATTCACAAACCGTAAGTCCTATTTCAAATTTTTACCTTGTTTTCTAGGGAAATGAATTATTTTGTTAAAATTACACAGCTTGTTGACTTCACCCTTTTCTTTTGTTACTTTTGCACGAGGAAACACGTAACAAAAGAAAATTGGGGGCTCGTCAGGGATATATGAATTTTGGCTAAAATATTTCAGAAAATTATTTTTTCAAATTTAATTCCCCTAGTTATCAGAATATTTTAAACCTCATATTTTGTTTGAAATTTTAGTGGAATCAACAGGTTTTATTCACAATGTCATCAAAAGTGGAGACTTTTCTTTCTAGTCCTACTCAGGAGCAGTTGGATAGTTTGAAAAAAGATGAGTTGCTTGAACTTCTCAGAAAATATAATCTTTCTGAGGCAAAATCTTCCTTAACGAAGCAAGAAATTAAAAACATTTTGATCCAGGATTTGGTAGACAACAATGTTTTCGATAAAAGTGTTTTGGGTTCGATCAGTAAGTCTGCATCAGACTCTGATATAAAAGTAAAGGAATTGAAATTAAATACAAGATGGAATTAGAGTTAAGGAAGCTGGAACTTCAGAAAGATAAAGAGGAAAAACAAACACAAATGCAGCTGCAACTGGAAAAGGTAAAAGAACAAATGCATTTACAGAAAGAACAAATGCAGTTACAATTGGAGAAAGAAAAAGAACAACTGCATCTACAAAAAGAAGAGAAACAATTGCAGTTGCAATTTGAGAGAGAGGAGAGAGAGACAGGAGAGGGAGAAAGATAAACAAATGCAATTAGAAGAGAGGGAGAGAGACAGACAGATGCAAAAAGAGAAGGATGAAAGGTAATTTCAAATTAAATTGAAAGAAATAGAGCTGGCAAGTGAAAAGCACATTCCCGCTTCATATACAAAATCAAGTTTTGATATTACAAAAATTTCATGTATATCTTTGCATCCTGTCGAGGAAGTTCATCAAAGTGCTGACTATGATCTGGTTAAGGAGTGCATCTTAAAGGGTTATGAGTTAGTACCTGAGGCTTATCAGCAAAAATTCAGGAACTATAAAATAGAAGCTGGACAAACTTACGTCGAACGTGCAAGAGAAAAAGAGCAGTTATTTGAGAGATGGTGTTTACCCAAGAAAGTTGAACATGATTAGGAAAATATCAAACAACTTGTATTACTTGAAGAGTTCAAGAACTGTGTCCCTAGTGACATTAAGACTTATCTTCAAAAGCATAAGATCGAAACCTTGGAAAATGCTGCTCTTGCCGCTGATGAGTATTTCTTAACTCATAAAGTTCCTGTTGTAAGCAAGCCATACACTCAGCAGTCTACTGGTAAAAAGGTATTTCAGCCTAATGCGACTCTTTCTAAATCTCAATCTGGCACAAATTTTAAGAATCAAGCTTCTGATAAGCTTGATTCAAAATCCTTGTCTCTTCCTACGTGTACCTATTGCAAGTAGAAAGGACACGATATTTCTGATTGCTTCAAACAGAAATATAAGCATAAGAATCAAGACAGACCTATCCCAAATGCTCTTATTTCTAAGAGGTCAAGGTCACGGTCATGTATTGAAAGCAATACATTTGTTGGGTCTAATAAACCCCAGTCTGATTTTATTATGGAGAATTATGAACCATTCATGTCGAATGGTTCTATATCACTCTTGGGTGATTTGGCCAATCCTATCCCTATTAAAATTTAAAGGGTTACAGGAGCTTTTCAGAGTCTTTTGTTATCAGGTATTTTGCCTTTTTCTGAGAAGTCTCCTTCTAATGAGAGTGTTGTCATTCAGGGAGTAGAGTGCGGCTTTGATAGTGTTCCTCTCCATTGTGTAAATTTGTCATCGGACTTAGTTTCAGGACCTGTGACAGTCGGAATAGTGTCGTCTTTACCCGTTGAGGGCATTCATTTATTACTAGGCAACGACCTAGCTGGAGACAAGGTTGTGGTTAATCCACTTGTAACTGACAAGCCTTCTTTGGATCAGAAAGTTGATCCAATTGAAAAAGAATTCCCTGATTTATACCCAGCTTGTACAGTTACTATAGCTATGGCAAAGAAAGCTCATGAGAATGATTTTGATAAGGAAAATATTCCTTTAGCTAACACATGTATTGGTCAGGCTTTTGATGAGGTCACTTTCACTCCTTGTTTGGATCAATCAAAAGGTATTGATCACAGTGATCCTCTTTTAACTACTCCTTCTCTTTTTTCTAATCAGAGTGTCAAACGACAATCACTTGTCGTCGTACAGGAAAAAGATCCTGAGATCTCTTGATTGTTTCAGAGGGCCATTAGAGAAACTGAATTCACTGAAGTACCTGTCTGTTATTTCATTAAAAATGGAATTCTTATGAGAAAATGGAGACCTCCCGATGTACCTGCTGGTGACAGGTGGTCAGTGAACTATCAAATTGTAGTTCCAAAATCTTACAGACAGCAAATACTTAGTTTGGCCCATGAAACTCCTCTGGCTGGTCATTTAGAGATAAATAAAAATTATCACAAGATCTTGACTCACTTTTATTGGCCAAAAATCAAAAGTGATGTTTGTAAATACAAGATCTGTTACACTTGTCAAATGGTAGGAAAACCCAATCAGGAGATACGTAAGGCTCATCTGCAACCTATTCCTGCATTTGACGAACCATTTAGCAGAATTATGGTAGATTGTGTTGGTCCCTTGCCTAAGACCAAGTCAGACAACCAATATTTGTTGACCATTATGTGTGCGTCAACAAGATTCCCAGAGGTAATTCCTGTGAGGAATATTAAAACCAAAACAATAGCAAAAGCTTTGATAAAGTTTTTTTACTCAATTTGGCCTTCCTGAATCTGTCCAATCGGATCAATGGTCAAATTTTATATCTGGAATTTTTCAGAAAGTCATGTATGAATTAGGTATTCAACAATTCAAATCTTCTGCCTATCACCCTGAGAGCCAAGTGGCTTTAGAAAGATTTCATCATACTTTGAAAAATATGATTCGATCGTATTGCTTTGATACGAGTAAAGATTGGGATGAAGGCATTCATTTATTTTTGTTTACTGTTAGGGAGTCAGTTCAAGAATCTTTAGGATTCAGTCCCTTTGAACTAGTTTTCAGAAACACTGTGCGTGGACCATTGAAGTTGTTGAAAGAGAAAGTTCTTTCTAATGAAGATACTGAACTTAATCTTCTTGATTATATATCTAATTTAAGTATAAGTTGTCAAAGGTTTGTGAGGTTGCAAGAGCGAATCTGCACTCTACTCAGTCAAAAATGAAATTAAGATATGAGAAAAACTCAAAGGAAAGGATTTTTCAGCCTGGTGATAGAGTTCTAGCTCTCTTGCCCATTCCACAAAATCCCCTTCAGGCCAAGTATTATGGTCCGTACACGGTTGAAAATAAAGTAAATGATTTAAATTACATCATAAATACTCCTGAGAGGCGAAAACAAAAACAACTTTGCCACATGAACATGTTAAAGGAGTATATTGAAAGAGGAGATAGCCAAGTAAATCATGCAATTAATTTAGTTGTACCTGTCCCACCAACTGAGGATTAAAATGAAGGGATTCAATCTGATTCTACTGATTTTGGAGCGACAAATCTTCGGAATTCGGAAATTATGAAAAATCTGGACCAGAAACCTTTACATTTGCAACAAGTAAAAGAATGAATTTAAACAGTTATTAATTGAATATGAACACTTATTTCCAGATGTTCCTACGAGGGCAAACAAAATTTTTCATGACGTTGAAATTGTGAATTAAAAACCTGTGAAACAACACCCATGCAGGATGAACCCTCTCAAACAGGAATACTTGAAAAAGGAAATTCAGTATTTGCTGGAGAATGATTTCATAGAGCCCAGTAAAAGTGATTAGAGTTCACCATGTATACTTGTTCCGAAACCAGATTCATTTCCATTACCAAGAATCGATGACTGTATTGATAAAATTGGAAATGCCAAGGAAGTCACCAAATCTGACCTTCTGAAAGGATTTTGGCAAATTCCACAAACGGAAAGGGCAAAGGAAATTTCGGCATTCATGACTCCAGATGGACTGTATCAATATAAAGTAATGCCGTTCGGGATGAAGGGTTCCACAAGTAACTTTCAGCGTTTGATGAATACGATTACCTCTGGTCTAGATAATTGTGATGCTTACATCGATGATGTCATCATCTACAACGACATCTGGAAAGAACATCTAGCCACGATTCGGAACTTCTTTGACAGACTCACTGATGCAAATTTGACAATTATTTTATCTAAAATTGAGTTCTACTGTGCTTGTGTAACTTTTCTAGGACATGTTGTGGGACATGGACAAGTTAAACCTATAGATGTTAAGGTCAAGGCTATCTCTGATTTCCCTGTGCCTGTCAGTAGAAACCAGCTGATGCGATTTTTAGGTATGGCTGGATACTATCGAAAATTTTGTTCCAATGTTCCTAATATTGTTGAACCCCTGACAAACTTGTTGAGTAAGAAAAACAAGTTTCTTGGACTGATAAATGTCAGGAGGCTTTTGATAGGTTAAAAGCCATACTTAAAAGTGCGCCGGTTCTTACAGCTCCAAATTTCAGTCAATCTTTTAAACTATCTTTTGACGCAAGTGATGTTGGGGTTAGAGCAGTATTGATTCAAGAAGATAGAAATGGTGTTGATCATCCAGTGAGTTATTTCTCTAAGAAATTAAATAAGCACCAATGAAATTACTCAACAATCGAGAAGGAATGTTTGGCTTTAATATTGGCATTACAGCATTTTGAAATTTGCATTACTTCAAGAGAAAAGAGTGAAGTCAACAAGCTGTGTTAATTTAACAAAATAATTTATTTCCCTTGAAAACAATGTAAAAAAATTGAAATAGGACTTACGGTTTGTGAATCTAATCCAAAAATTAATCCTAGAATTCAAAAATATAAGTCCTATCACTAAAAAGTTCGAATTGAATCCAAGTTCGAATCTCGATGAAGTTCCAGTATGGAAGGAGATGACGCCCTCTATAACCAGTTTGTGTTGATGTGTCAACAGTTCCTTGTTGAATCACCAAGAATATAATTCCGGCTTTTGAATTTCGAATAATTTAGTGAATGTCTTTGTCCAAGAATTTCGTTGAAGAAGAGTATTTTCCAGGGTGAATAAATTATTTTAAATACGACAATCAACTCAAATGGCAACAACATGACAAATACCTTGAGCCTGAAGGTATATATTTACGACTGATCAAATCCACTAGAAAATGTCTGTTTTAACCAGCGATTTTAGATCACATGATGGCTCACGTTTTCACTTAACTTGAACAGCGCAGTAAAAACAAATGCCAATTTGCACGTAGGCTAGAATATCTCTATCTAAGAATCAGATTCCCACACTGGAAATAAATTTAAAAATAAAACTGTTTACAACAGGGCTAACACGTGGGCTGAACATGACCTTGGTAATGACCAATCATTTTCACTCAATGTTTACATAATCGGAACCAAGGTCAAGAACTACGTTAGCTAAAAATATAATGTAACAATCTTTTTGCGTTCGACGCAGACCTAAAGAACTGAACTGAATATTTCTAGAAAAATATCAAATCCAGTGAATAAAGTTATTACAATAACATGTAATGAAATAAAAATAAAATAAAAGAGAATTTAAAACTAACACACAAGTAATTTAATTACATATACGTAACAGCCGTGTTTCATCAATGTATAACATACCTTATCCCTTACTGTGTTATCCAAGGTTTTGGTCTAGTCATTAAAAGCACAAAATAATTTGTTACCGTCATGAATAATATGTCAGATAAGCTTATTTAAAATAATAAATATTATCAAAAGTATTCATGGCTTTTATCAAAATGCTTGTGCTTCAAAGAAAACATGATAGTTTTCTGTCGAGCCAGCAAGTCTATTGTTAAAATGTATACGTGTGAATCATTTATCACTGCTCTTCCGAAGTGTTGCACTTCTGTATATATTAATATCATCTAAATTTCCCTTTTTATGCAACGAACCACGTTTCTAGAAAGTGACCACTTTTATATAAAGCATTAAATAACTTTCAGAATGCATTTAAAAGTATATCTTTACAGTCTTAAAGAAAATCCATACAAATCATTTCCGTCCAGCACTACGGTCTTATTTTTATCCCATGATAAGCCTTTTCTACCTCTTCAGGAGAAATATATTTACTTACTTCATCAAAGATGGCAATATACTTTCCTTTTACATATAATTTCATTAAAGTTTAAGCATTTTTATCTGGTATTAAAAAGCGATAATTAGCACTGTGTACAACTTTAAAGTGTTTTTCAAAAGTGCCCATTGAAATATTTGAGACTGTCGGATTCGCAGCGTCTTTGAACAGTATAACTTTACTTCACTAAATGTCATTGTTTCAATTTCTAATGTTTTCAGTACATCTTATTCATGCCTATATTTTCGCAGACGATTTGTATAGTCTGGTTTTGTATAGTCTAGTTTTGTATGGTATAGATTTGTATAGATTGTATGGCATAGATTTGTATAGATTGTATGGTATAGATTTGTATAGTCTGGTTTTGTATGGTCTGGTTTTGTATAGTCTGGTTTTGTATAGTCTAGTTTTGTATGGTATAGATTTGTATAGATTGTATGGTATAGATTTGTATAGATGGTATGGTATAGATTTGTATAGTCTGGTTTTGTATGGTCTGGTTTTGTATGGTCTGGTTTTGTATGGTCTAGTTTTGTATGGTCTGGTTTTGTATGGTATAGATTTGTATAGTCTAGTTTTGTATAGTCTAGTTTTGTATGGTCTGGTTTTGTATGGTCTGGTTTTGTATAGTCTGGTTTTGTATGGTATAGATTTGTATAGTCTAGTTTTGTATAGTCTGGTTTTATATGGTATAGATTTGTGTAGATTGTATGGTATAGATTTGTATAGTCTAGTTTTGTATAGTCCAGTTTTGTATGGTCTGGTTTTGTATGGTATAGATTTATATAGTCTAGTTTTGTATAGTCTGGTTTTGTATGGTATAGATTTGTATAGTCTAGTTTTGTATAGTCTAGTTTTGTATGGTCTGGTTTTGTATGGTATAGATTTGTATAGTCTGGTTTTGTATGGTATAGTTTTGCATAGTCTGGTTTTGTATGGTATAGATTTGTATAGTCTAGTTTTGTATAGTCTGGTTTTGTATGGTATAGATTTGTATAGATTGTATGGTATAGATTTGTATAGTCTAGTTTTGTATAGTCTGGTTTTGTATGGTATAGATTTGTATAGATTGTATGGTATATATTTGTATAGTCTAGTTTTGTATAGTCTGGTTTTGTATTGTATAGATTTGTATAGTCTAGTTTTGTATAGTCTAGTTTTGTATGGTCTGGTTTTGTATGGTCTGGTTTTGTATAGTCTGGTTTTGTATGGTATAGATTTGTATAGTCTAGTTTTGTATAGTCTGGTTTTGTATGGTATAGATTTGTATAGAATAGATCTGTATAGATTTGTATAGTGTAGATTTGCATAGATTTGTGTAGTATAGATTTGTATAGTCTGGTTTTGCTGTTATCATTTTCTTTCATTCTTTTTGGTGTTTTTATAACTTGATAATGATTCACTCTACTCATAAAAATTAACCATTTTCTCATAGATCTCATAAGACCAAGAATTTTATTTTTTCTTCATATTTCTTCTGCACTTTATCAAGACTCGTTTTAAATCATTAAAAAAAAAAAAAAAAAAAAAATACATTGTGAAAAATATATAGTACTGAGAAACAAGTTTTAATGGTGCCGGCATTAACATTCTCAAGTAATTTTTCGCTAATAATTTAAATATGTTCGATTACAGAAACGTGGAAAATATACCTTTTACCTCTTTACTCTTTAGTTATATACTTACTGGACTTTTTCTGGGAAACTTATATAGCGTCCAGCAAACCTGAGGATTCGTCACTGATGACAGTTCCATTGATAACTAGCTTTGCTGGATATTGGAGAGAAAGTTGGGCCCCAGATTTCTTTGTAGGAGCACCTTAACTTGCAACCGCAGTCACACTGCACATAGAATCCAAATCAAACTGACTGAAAATTCAATTTCGCACCACATCAAAATAGTTATCTCTGTAAAGTATCATCAATACTCCAGAAATTCAGATTGTTTCTTCTAAGTCAGAATCGTTATCATATCCATACATTTATGTTTGACTTCGATGACTTGATCAATTTCTTTGCATACAGAAAACATGACAGATTTACAATAAGTCCTTTGTCCCGACTTTAAAAATCTTGTAAATCTTCAGTTTATTCTCCAATCGAAGCTTGTTCAAAATCTTTGGCTCCTATAATATTTACACCTATATTTACACGCCTCCGCTAACCAGTCACAATTTGTGAAATGCCATTTTACACGTCTATGTCATCCAGCACAGAAAATCTATTCTCCACCAGCAAATTAAATTGAACTTTTGAAACCATGTCTAACACCACAGCACATACCCTAAATAAATAAGACTGCTTGAGACTGCAGTATTTATATTTTGAATATTGTCTTTCGTCTGTTATAGATTGCACCAAGGGAAGTATCGGATTGTTACGAACGAGAGAAAGAAAGAAAAGAAGGAAAAACAAATGCGAACGCAGGAAAGAAACAATGCACGGAAGAAGGAAAAGAGTGTGGAGTCCTACGTCCATCTTCTTAAAATCACATTGTCTCAGTGAATTGAAGTTTACTTTTTTCCAACAGTTTTCAGAAGAAAAAAAATTTCTATCGCACAAATGATGAATATTAACATCACGATTGCCAATTTTTCAACAAACAGAAAATTACAATTTGGGCACGTGTATTAAGGCCACTATATTGATACAAACTACTGTGTGGTTCGTAAAAACGTTACCGAGTGGCAATTATTACAATCATATTATTCTTTTTAAATTGATTTTAAATTGCTCCGAAGTAAATACCCCCCTCTTCTCAACCAAAATAATCTTTCACGAAAACTGAAATCTACAAGCATTTTAGCCGAATGAGAAAATGGTTGTTATATGGTAATTGGAAATCTTGTACCAAATCACCTTGTCAATGAAGAAAGCTAGCAAATTTCCACGTCAACTTCTGCATTTTCTCCTTACTAAGCAGTGTCCCTAATATTTATATTGCTGTTGTCATGAATCC
>JAECUM010052212.1:0-16524 GCA_016617855.1 Megalonaias nervosa | reverse complement strand
ATGTATGAATGTATGTTTGTATGTGCATGCATGTAACTGTCTAGAGCCGCCATATATATAGTTATATGTATCACGTTCTTTTCATTTTTGTTGAGCATGCCACTTTGATTCGGCCAAGGCAAGCTGACCAGCAACATGAAAGATGACAGTGTATGTATATAAACCATGGCAATAATCGCAGAAAACAAGCGGAATATTATAGTATATGTAATCTTACACATTTCAGCAGACTTCTTTGCACCTGCTATGTTTCTTCCCGGTGCATTTTTGGCAAGGGGAACATTCTGTAATTTCAGTAGAATGGATGCTTAATAACAATGCAACGATAAACACGGATTCCAAAATTGAGCAGATGTAAATATTTTCAACTTCAGCAACCATACAAAAATAATAATTACTACTGCTACTACTGGTGTCGATTGTAGACGGACAGAGTAGTAATGATACACTGTAATAAAGCGGTAGTTGATGCTGATGTTACTGTTATGATTATGTCGATTGTGTAGATGCTGCTGTGCCTTGTGGTGACACAGTGCAAATATTTATTCAAGTTCTATATTTCTGAAATTGTACATGTTTCCATAAGCCAAACGTTGTAAAAAAAATGATGAAACAACACGTTCAACCACATGTGATCGTGATGCTTGAGGATAATTAAAAGTGCATGTGTGCTTTTAATACCTCATCCACTGCCTTCATGAGTTGGTTCATTTCGTCTATCTTCTGTACGATGTATTTGTTGACAATTGTTTGAACTAGACCATTTTTCACAGCTGTATCCGCAAGAGAAAGAAGTATTATTGATATATAATAACAAAACACTCTTACAGTCATATTATTTCGCTGTAAAGCAAATAAATCATAAAACATATACCTCTAAAAGTGTTATAGTCTCTTCCCCCCTTTATCCTCTAAGAAAATCATAACACTAAAATATAGAATAAACAGCACAACCAAGCACCTGCCATTTTCATCCATGCGCATTTGAAACATAGAGACAAGAGAAGTATCAAAATAAAACAAAGGAAAACATGAAACGCAAAAATAATACATGCTGTGTATGTATATATATGTATGTACGTTTGTATGTATGTATGTATGCCTCAATGTATGCATGTATGTATGTATGTATGTGTGAATGTATGCATGCATGTATGTACGTACGCATGTATGTTTATATGTATGTATGCATGTATGTATTAAAGTATATATATATGCTTGTATATATGAATTCAAGCATAAATAACTGTATGCATGTATAAGTGTATGTCAGAATGTACGTTTGTATGTATGTATGTATGTATATTGATCTATATATTGATGTATGTATTTATGTATGTATGTAACAGTCTATTTTATCGACATTTTCAATATCACTGACCTCTCAATAATGTTAATATATTAGAAGACAAGTATCATTGTCTCCCCAGGACACCATGTAGATATTCCCATACTCAACCACTACTTACGCATACAGGCATCACAAAATTATCAAATAAGTTAGGGTTGATCCAAGTCATCCATGTATGAATGCTTTCCAGAGGTCGACGCAAATAAAGACATGACCTATATTAAACAAGACATGTGTAAGAAATTGATGATATTTCGTAATACGGACGCGCATAGCCTTGCAAACATTCATTGGACATTATGTTTTGCATAAGACTTGCCTGAGGAGTTTCGGAATGAGGTGTCTACAAAGTACACGTATATTTACCTCATGATTGACCTGACTGATTTAACGTGCTCTGGGAGAAACAATCGAGCCGGATTGGACAATTTCGCAGGCCTAATAAACATACAAAATGACGCATATATGGATGCCCGAGCAGAGGCTTCTAAAAAAAAATAACCACATTGTCGTGCACTTTCAGCTCTAACTTCTTCCCGGTTGTATCAGTCCAGACAGACTACACGGGAAAACCTCACAGTCTGCTTTGAACAAATGTTATCCACGATATCGAAGCCAACAAAATAAAATGTATTGATAACCGCAATAGCTATGGAACGAAGAAAGTCCCAAATAAAATGATACCGCTGGCGGATTTCCTCTCCATTCACTGTATATATATATAGTTGTTTACCCAAATTATTAAATAATGTATGATATAATAGGATATAATATGATCACTCTTTGTTATTAATGATCAACTTTCAGTGGATGTGGAGCTGTGAATCTATATTATAAATCTATATTATATAATTTGATACAACTAGACGTTTTCTTCTTTGAATTCACCATAGATTTAGGTTATGTAACCACATGATAAACTGTATGGATTAAAGGTAATAATCCAAGGTTTCAATGCACACATTATGTTCATGTTACCTTCATTCAAGCCGATGTCATATATAGTGTTTGCATAGTTTGGTATCTATAATTTGTATTTTTGTATCTCTTAAAGCAAGGTTCGTATCCACTTTCAAGCAAATAGTTTTGTTCAGGAGACTTCTCTTTGGGTCTGACCTTTTTTCTTATTTCGGTCAGCAATAGGAACTCATCCTCTGCAAATCGGTTTAGCGATATGAACACACAACATACATAATTATAAACGTATTTACCACCATGAAAGCATGGAAAAGCAGATCAGTCTCTAGACATGTGGATTGTTCATGTTACAACTATATTAGTACAAGTGTATTAGTGTTCCTCTTTTCTGCAGAATATCAAACATGTGTGATTATGGGTGTGGCACTTATGTATCTATGTGATGGATTCCTGCAGTACAATGCTGTTTGGTTCAAAATAAGGTTTGTTATTTTTCTTCAATGAGATTTTTAATGAATTACTGCGAAGGATGGCTGCTCCAAAATAAATACCGGAAATGGTTCACGTAGCCCAATCTGTTTCAATCAATTACACAGAGAGCATCCGTGCACGTTCTCCTTTGGAGCAAAAACAAATAAAAAATAAAAACTGAAGCTGCACAGTACAAGAAACTAAACTATTCTCAATGTCCAGACTATTAAGTCCTCAGAAAATTATAGACAGACCTTTGAATAAGCGTCCACATTTCCAGCCAACACAGTGTTACCAGCAGCTGGCAAGTTTATTAGAAATAATATCCTTATCGGGGCAAAAACTATTACGAAATACTTAGTTTAGTACAAAGATAAATATTTATATATTGAATATGCTTTTTGTGACAATTTTTCCAACCAAAAAATGATTGTCCTTATTCTGGAAGAAAGACAAACATTCTATACTCTCAAAATATGCTAAGGTCGGCTGTGTTTTGATTATTATTAATGTAGGTTTCTTATCTAATGCGAAATGACTTTTGAACATAATCCATACGGAAGTAGTGTATGGCGTTGAAGTAGGCCTCCGAAACAGTAACAAAGGTCATACGAGTTGGGAACTGGATTTGAATATCAGACCCAAGTGGTCAGTTACTTTAACCCTTCCTGATATCTCCTAAAACAGCACAAGAGGAAGTCATATCAACGAACGTTGGTGACGCTAATATAAGTTTACTTCGGAAAGTGTGTGATTTGGGACATGTCTGGGCAACAGTGATATTCTATCAGCTAGTCTACCCTAAGCAAACATTTTGTTGATGTCCTGCTCCTAGAACAAATCTCGTGAAAGGCACTGTGGCGAAATTATGTGACGTCATGACCCTCTTTCGAGCGCTGTAATGCCTCCAGCGGAATGGTTCGTTGCAGAAAGCTAAGGCCGGATCTATAATATAAGAATTTCGGAGACATTCGTGACCTTGTGCGCTCTCACGTGTTTGCACAGCATCCATAATTTTCCGGCTGGTTGAACTAAACAATATTAGGTTGTAGGCGACCAGGGGTGATCTGTCCCATTCCCGCAAAACGGGTCATATTTCTTGTTGTATTTTACTTGCATGTAGGGTATATTCCTCCATAGTCACCTTTAAAGCACGTATTTGCTCTCATTCTATCTTAGCAGATCTGCAGATTAGACTTGTAAACACCTTTCGTCAGTACCCAATATGGAAGTCTCATGTATCAGATTATTTCCCCTTTGGCTTCTTTTGTCCCAGATTGCGCTTTTTAATAGCGAAATAAGTGTTCTTTACGTACACTTTGAAATATCCTCGCCATACCCTGCGGCCGTAATCACGGTTTTATAATTTGAGGTACATTCTGTTAGATGCAACTTGTGAGAAACTCAGAGGCATTGCTTTAAAGGTGAATATGTGAGGAAAGGTACGGAGGGCACAGGCTACTATATGCGATACGTTCTACGTAGATTGCGCTGACGAAAGGAATGTGCATATGCACATGCTTAGCAGAGACACCACTTATAACTAATAGCATCTGTGAATTGCATGTTTTGGATTTAATTATAAGTAATATTTCATCTTTCGATTCTAGGAAAGCCAAGCTTATTTTTGGAAAGAACCTATCGTTTTGATACAAGTGTATTTCATCTTTAATACAACTAACATCACAGACATGAAGGGAAAAGTTCGCTTGTCATTTTCTTATCAACACTTAATACATAACTGAATAGCAGAATAAAACTGGCACGCAAATGGATTTTATCTACGTACTATCGTGTTCACATATTGAGGTTTGATAAAAATGTGTGCTTCTTTTTGTAAAAACTAGTCTACGCTCATGCATATTTTAATTTTAATACGTTTTATCGCAAATGTTTTCCATCAAATCAAATCCATAATTGCATCAAATGAACTATAAATACAGTGATTAGATATTTCCAATGTTTTATTTTTTACATCAACCATTAAACTATCATAGCATCTATTCGAATGTCATGTGATTCAGGATGCTTTTGGTTCAATACTAGAAACGCTCCCTATCAAGAAGCAATTTAAACCCACATACGATGCAATGAAAATGAATGATGTTCGAAGGAATTATATCAGTAAATATTGTATCATATAAATGATTTAACAAGTATTATTACATTGGAAACAGTGTAAAGTATATCGTCTTTATTCTTCATGTATTGTTTCATTTTGTCAAGGAACAATGCTGAATGTTAATATCGATATGTGAACATCAGCTGTTGCTAGTGATTGTGTTATAAGTTATTTGTAGCGACTTCGTCTGTAAATTAAGTGCCTCATTCGTGTTTTATGAACAATCAATCCAATATACATGACATAACTTCTCTTGATCATAAATGTGGTGGGTCCCCACTATAAGAAATGTTCATCTTCACGATCTAGATGCAATATTACAACGTCTTCACCTACTATCGTTTTTTATGATTTCATATGTGCCTGAACGTCCATTTATTATCATGGTCTTTAACCTGCGGCATACTAGGTTCATGACTTTAGATGTATTGTATTATCAATCGTGCATAAAAGGCATATATTATTGTACAAAGTATTATAGTGGATCCGTTTTCTGTATTGATTACAATGGTGTATGTGAGGCATATTTCGTGCTACATGCCAGTGTCGGGTGCATGGGCTATTCTTTTAATTAAGCCTAAATCTAAATTAACACCTCTAATTCACTATCGTTTCATTGTGGGCGATAGTAATATCATGAGATAGACTCAACGTTTACAAGAACATCTTGAAACTAAACAAACTTTTGTCGATAAGGGAAATTAAACAAATGTACGAATAAAACATTGAATTCTTTCGAACATGCTTCACTTTCTAAAACTAGCCGTTTACACCCGGACTTGTACGTTAATATAGTATATTTGAATGCATAATAAAACGATAGTCATTCAATAGCTAATTTCTTGGTCGACCTCTAGCTGTACTCAAGATCTTCATTCAAGTGATTTTACTCAAGTAAAATATTCTAATAAGATTGATGAGTGGTACATCTGTAGCATCCCAATACCATGCACTTTCCTGGTTACATATGAGAAGAACAACAATCTCTATCGAACTGCATCTGTAAACATACCATTTAGTTCGAAATTAAATGCAAAATGAAATGCCCTCAGCAAGTGTACACATTATATTTTTTATTAGTTTATATTTCAGATAGAAAGGTCATTTATTAGTATATATTACCAGATTGGATATGAATTTGCACCTTTCTCTTATCATCATTGTGACAAAATGAATCTTAGAATGAACGAAATGTATTTTTTGAAGTGTAATGAATGCATTAGGTGTCTGCTTCAGGATCAACAAATCCTTAAACAACTTAGTCACGTACCACTTGGCCATTTTATAATACAGATGGAATTAAATATTGTATGGTATATTTCCTTTCATTCCTTTACACTCTAGCAACTGCATTGTGCTAGTTTTAATTTAATATTTTTTTCCAGGCACATCAGCGCTTTCAATAATACGAAAACCACTGCAATGTAATTAGAACTGCATTCATTAGGATTGGTGATATCATTTTTAGACTAATTTGGAATTACTTACTATAAAGTCGGATTACAGTTTAAATTGTTTCCAGGGAGAGAAATAAATTTGTACAACACTTGTTGGTTTTCGATCTTTTATGTTACTTAGTTTAAGCCCATAGTGTCGTAATAACAAGAGAACAAGAAATTATAATATTTGATATTCATTTTGGAAATATTATTTTCAAACTGCAATTGGTCTCGTTACAGTTCTTTAGATCACGTGAAGGTTCTTCTATTTTACATCAATTTAAGACATAGTAGTGTTCGATTGGTGTATCTATTGTCATTTGTTTAATCATTATGGCTACGTGTTCACAATTTTGTTTCAATTGCTTCTGTTGTCCGGGAAACTATTGGATAGCTCCTACATTGTTCGCTATCTGGGTGTGATCTCAAAGTATTTGACTGGCCCTTAGAGTATGTACACGCCCATCAATGAAGTAGAGTCTTTATATAAGACTGATTCAGACCAAATTCACACAAAGCCACTCGCGGTTTAGAAGAGATAATCTCTTCCTTGATACCTCAAAGGTAGCCGTTCTCAAGGTGAGAAAAATCAGCTTTTTATAATCTGAATATATTTTCAGCATATTTAATATACTGATGAATATCTTTTTGTAGCACTTATTCGCAGCGTACAAAATGTATCTCTTATTAGTCAAACTTTCTACCTCAACATGTTTTCTATCAAATGCATTACTAACGTTTACAGATATAGTAAAATATCATGACTTTATTTGATTCCTTTGCTTCACTTATTGTACTCAAGTATTGAAAAAGGCAGAGAAGAGAAAACACTGATATATTTAATGTTATAAGTGAAGGCAGAATCGTATCATGTGCGTCAGATATTCAAAATCACACATCGTTTAACTAGTCGCGCCCATTTCATCATGCAAAGGAAACCAGGTTGTATGGAAACACATTATATCCTTCATTTACACAAGCTTGGTAGAAATGAGAACATCTATAGAATAGTATATTGTATAACAGTAAGTACTGATATATGATTCAAGTGGTTGGACATGTTGCTTACACCGTCAAATTGTGGTCTGCACACTATGATTTCTTTATTCCAGATCGCAAAATAATATTCTCAACTAACTGTCGCATGAGTTTTAATCATTTTGTCTCAGTGTGTATCCAACATTTGATTTGTAAATAATGGACTATTAAGAATGATTAATATTATGCCTGTTGTTTGGAATCAGGATAGCAAACATCATACAACAAGAACAGCAGAAAGTTCTCGTTTTGAATAATGTGCATTAAATATGTTTGATCAAGTCATCATCCATAATAAGAACGTGATCAAACTTATCTATACTAATTTAAACCATATGTTGGGGCCAAGATGGTAATGATGACGTGCAAGTATGTGTATCCTTTGCACAATAAAGACGATATTTAAATTATCTTCAAACGTAGGAGAAACCCAAATTATATATAAACAAAGTAATCACAAGAGTTTGATCTGTTTGCCAGATTGATCACATTTGAAACAAATTGTATTAATTACATTTCGAGTAATTTGTATTATAATACTGCATTGATAATTACTTTCATTTATTTTATACATATTTCATACCTGCACGTTGCTTTAAATGTTTTAAAGTATCTAAACAACGCTGATATACGATGTTAACATAATGCAAACAGGAACATATCATGATGAACAGCACACAAGAAAATTTTCGATTTTCAGCATGAAATCATAGACTTATTAAGTTAGTGACAATTTACGGGCTCCATAAATAAGATGCAAACTCTCAATTCGCAAAATATGATATAATCAATATTGTTTCCATTAACTACTTTGATTCTGAGCAATTCATACACTTCCTTATTATAGTTTTGGTTAGAGATCGCCCCAGCTGCTTTACAATCCGTGTGAGACATTTGCTACTGCATTGACATTTGTACCTTATTATTTGCTAATCTAAGGATTGACATTTGTACCATACTATTTTTGCTAATATAAGGAGGTAGCACTATTGAAGCATTGTACTCCGCTTGTTTATGTCTGAAAATAAGATGGGATAACAGTTTGCGTATGTTATAGTTGGCGTTTTCAATATCCAGTCTGAAATGTGGCATATAGAACATAAATGGGTCAATGCGATAGTGATTTGTAACTTCGTTTGACAGATTTCAACCATTATTAACATTTCATAGGAAGTTGTGCAATGCTCAATTATTATTGATAATGAAACTGTGGTTGTGTGAAGAAAACCCAATTAACTGAAATAAGTCATCTCTATTTCCTTAAGGCATAATCTGACCATTCTCCTGTTTGTCTAATCATGCATATGATTCCGTCTTGACTAAGTAATGTATGACATCGTTGTATTTTTTTTTATCGTAGATGTCACGTGACTTACTTTCCGTCTCTATCGTCATCTTTGTCATCCTGTTGCCACTTGTTACGTGTGACACCATAAAGAGTGACCAAAATCCCCTGGAAGAGAAAATATCAGAGATGGACCAACTTATGATGACAATGACGGAGGTATTAAAATGGCAATTGTACTTTCATTATCTTCGATTATCCCGAACGCAGTTAGTTGATAGCATTGTTTCTTCGCTTTGTACAATGTCTGTGCTATGAAAGCATGTAGGATTTTAGAAATGTTGAACATCACAAAATAGTTACACTGCGTCATTTCTTGGCACATGGGAATATAGATCATCGTCAGGATCATAATCAGAATCATCAACATCAACAATAGCTATACTATATTGTATCTTTGCTAATCTGCCCTTTTTTGGCTATCTGGAATCACAATCAGCAGTAGCAGTAACAATTATTGTTGTTGCTGTTGCTGCTGTTGAAGATATGTATATTCGTTAAGTTGTAGAAACTTTGTTTATCATTTCATTGTTATTAAGCTGCCATTCTACTGCAAATTACAGGATGTTGACAAAGCTGAAATTGCACCTGGAAGAAACGTAGCCGCTGCAAAGAAGTCTGCCGAAGAGTGTAAGATTATGTATTATATACTATTCCGTTTATTTCATGCGATAACATTCATGGTGTATATACATGCACTACCATCTTTAATGTTGCTGCTGTTATCTGAAAGTGCAAAATAAAAACGGCACGTGCGACACACCAAAATGGCTTGATACATATAACGATAGATCGACCGGCTCATGCTGAGCAAATGCTATTTCTGTGTAACATAATGTTTCCCAATATATTGTAGTTATTGTTAAGAAACTCAGACTGAAAATGGCGGAAGTATAGATGACAATTACATATATACATACAAATATGGCTACACACATAAATACATATATACAAACATTCCTTACTACCTACTGAGCACCTAATTCAATACATACAAGAACGTACGGATGTACATATGTGCGTGCGTGTACGAATGCAGAAATGCATTCATCCCTGCATACTTGCATGTGGACACACAAATACATACATGCATACATAGGTACTTACATACAGTCATGCATACATACATGCATACAGTTAATCACGATTTAATCCATCCATCCATCCATCCATCCATCCATCCATCCATCCATACATACATGTATCGATACATGCATTCATTATTTTCATTTTCTCCTTTTTTGATATTTATCTTGTCTCTAATTTTCAAATGTGCAAGAATGAAAATGGCAGGTCAGTGGCTTTAATGTTTATTATATGTCATACTGTTGTGATTTTATTAAAATATAAAGAGTGGAGCAGACTATGACAATTTTAGAGGTATATATGTTAGGATCTAGTTGCCATGCAGTGAAATGATATGACTATAAGAAGGTTTTGTAATTATATCCGAACATCTCATCTTTATCTTGCAGATTCACCTGTGAAGAAAGGACTAGTTCAAACAGTTGTCAAAAATGACATCGAAGAGAAGATAGACGAGATGAACCAACTCATGAAGGCAGTGATTGATGTATTAAAAGCACACATGCACTTTTTATTATCTTCAAACATCCCAATAGCATTCGGTTACACGTATTGTTTCATCATTTTGTACAATATTTGTCCTATGGGAACATGTAAAATTTCAGAAATATTGAACATCAAGACATAGTTAGAATGCGTCATCAGAAGGCAAAGCAGAAAATACATTATCGACATAATCATAAATAACAATATTAATATCAACAACAGCTTTGTAACACTGTGTCGCTGTTACTCTGCCTTAGATGTCCTATCTGGAATCAGCAATAGTAGTAGCAGTAGTAATTACTGTTTTTGTCTGGCTGCTGCAGTTTCAAATATTTAAATTTGTACAGTTTCAGAAAATGTATTTATCATTGCATTGTAATTACGCTGCCATACTAATGTAAATTACAGGAAGTTCCCCTTGCCAAAAATGCACCTGGAAGAAACATAAAAGCTGCAAAGAAGTCTGCCGAAGAGTGTAAGATTACATATAACATTCCGTTTGTTTCCAGCGATATCTGTCATGGCGTAATTACATACACTGCTTTTTGTTCATGTTGCATACATACATACATACATACATACATACATACATACATACATACATACATACATACATACATAAATACATACATACATACGGTTTTGACAATTGACTATACGTTTGGCTTAAAAAATATTCATAAGATCAATTTTAATTAAAATAACTAAATGTATCCGAACACTTACCTAGATGGAGGCGACCCATGAAATTTGTAAAAAAATATTTGTCGCAAGGTGATATTTTATTTTCTGCCAATTTAGTTATTTTATCTAATACTTTTAACTGTCTAATAAATCCTCGTATGATCGGATTTGATAAACTGAATGTTCTTTTGTTCTTGTTAAATTGCTCACGAATGTATTATTGTTATAAGGACTTAGAACGGGTATATAAGTATACGAAATTTTATGTTTGGACCTCTGTATTCTTTGCAAGGTTTATAACTGTGATTGTTTTCATGGAAATAGAAATTGTGCAATGCATATGCTACTACCTTAATATTAAGTGCTTGTTTTTTTGTGTTTTTTTTTTTTTGTTGTTGTTTTTTTGTTTTTGTTGTTGTTGTTGTTTTGTCTTTTTGTTTTGTTTTTCTTTTTATATTGCTTTTTAATATCAAACGGACATAGCGAATGCATTGCGCATTTCCTTCCTGACTAGAAAGGATGTTTTTGCAACCTTAGTTTATATTGATGTCCACGAACAGCAATGCTCTTTTTTCCGTGTGATTTTGTCATTGCTTTTATTCTTAAATTATTCTAATTTGCAAACGATCCTGGATGAGAATGACACGTCCCTTGCTGTGCTGTATATTCTACATTTTACTGGTATGTTTTTCTCTTAATCGATACAAGCTGGATGAGAGTAGAACAAATTTTGAGCTATATGTTTTGCGATTCATCTGCATCTGCCCTGAATCAAAATAATATGAGTATAATATTGTTTCGTACTTATCTGTCAAGATGTTTTCTTTCTTTCACAGACGCAGCTGTGAAAAAAGAATTCGAGAAGAAAGGAAAGTTCCGTGGCTGGTAAAATAGACAATTATGATGTATATTCTTTAACTTCAAGATGAATAAGTCCGACAAATATATCTGCTGACATATCAGTTATGAAGATTACATTCCAATAAAAACCTGCGTAACTTAATATGGTTCATGTCTTTCATATATCATTAATTTGTTAGAGAATGCAGATATTCTAAATATTAATTTAAAAAGCACATACATTTCTAATACAATTGCACTGTGTACACTAGCTTAATCAAGGCTAATGGTGTTATCACTGCTGGGAAGAATGAATCAATTGTGGTAATTCTAGTTGTATAGGTTATTGGATGATTCATATACACCCAGAATAGTTAAAGCCACTTTGGTATAACCTAAAATCGTACTCAAAATGGACAAGTGTATTGACATTATTTTATCTGAGGTAAGAGGTGCATTGAATGATCTCAGAAGGACAACGCTCAAAAATGAAAATAATCTGTACAAAATAAGTAAAATAACAACGATCTGTAAAAGTGTTTTTCCTCAGTGTTGGAATAGAGTGATAATTTGTGTTGAAAAACCTCCGAGAAGAGATAGAATTGTCCAGAAATCATACAATATGATGCCTCCAATGTTATAACTGGTCTCAGAAGAGAGATCGCTCATGCTGTCTTCTGAAAAGAGCTTTTTAGGCAGTCGTTATCTGATTGTAGGTTACAGAGTAAATTAGTATATTCCTGTACAATCATTAATCTAAAATCTCGGCTATGTGCTAATATCAACATGCTACTTCACATTCTATTTCATAATGGATACTCTTATGAAATAGTTCTTACTGTTTCAATTCCTGGACATTTCTGATGTAATATTAGTGATGTTCATCAATCATTTACTATTACAACAACTTTACTCTTACTGTACACGTAGGGACTTCTATTCATAGTTACAAATTTACCAAAACAAACACTTGAAAAATCAAAACTTTTAAACATTGTTAATCTTCTTACTAATTGCCAAATACCAAATACAAAGGTCATACTGATTATCATTACTATGAAGACGATGTCTAATCCGTGCATTTCGTGACCCTTATGATACAATTATCCACTACAATTACCCAAACACAAAAAGAAAGCAAAACATATGACTAATCTCTATTTTGTTTCTGTTCGTAGTAATATATCTAGTACAATCAGCCTTCTAGCCATTTCAGATATATTACTTAAACTTGATGAGAAACTATGCAAACGAGAAAAAATACGAATCATACAATTTCTTCTTTTTTTACCGTTTATCGTTCAGCACGATATAACAATTATATTTATATTTGATGGGGACAATAACGTACAACTCTTTCTCGCATGTATTGGAAAGTACTGCTCTGCATTTGATCAATTGATTTCCATGGACTAAGCTTTACAGACATTGTTTAAAGTGAACACTTTAATATCTATTACTATCACATTGTTACTACGGTTTTTCTGTAGTATGTGCAGAATTATAATTTTGAAATTACAGAGGTTCGCATATCACTTTATGTGACCCTTATTGGTCCAAATAAGCCCATGTAATTATTGTGCAGCAGTATTCTCTGCATTGATTGGATGCTATCATTGGAAAACTTTTTAACCCCGCCATCGTTTTGGTGGTCATTTTGTTGACTGAGTCACAAACGGTGCTTGTGGAAATGGTCTCGTCCTTGTGAATATGGCTAGTATACACCTGGGGGACTGTGTCAAGTCCTGTATAACATATCATCATATGGCGTAAAACCACAAGACAATCACAATAGCAACAAGTAAAGCTAAGGTTAATGCTCAGTTCATAACGGGTGGATGGGGTGGGGATGGAGAGTGCGGTATTTCTACAACATGGAATACACCCTGTATACAATCATGTTTTAGGTATTAAGTTATACGAGAAAATAAACTCTCCTCTGCTCACAGAAAAAGTGGACATAAACCTTTCGCCCAACTGACAATACTTTATCCAGCCAAGGCATAATTACGGTGTAAATCTGTGATGCAGTTCCGACTCTACATGAAATTTATTTGCGTCTTCTGTAGTCTATTGTTCTAATCCAAATGCTGAAAATGTCCTGTCATAAATACATTACAGTAGATATGGGAATTTCTGCATCCAGTCATCATCCTTTCATATGAATATCGCAACAACGTAATGTTGAGATATGAAAGTGACACTTTAGATTAAAAGCATCAATTAATGTGATATCACATGCACTGAATATTCGGAGTTGAAAAATAGTTTTGTTTGAGTGAACGATTATGTTTATTCTGATGGAGGCTTATTCTTTGATTTCTAATTTGCAAGAAAATGTAATCTATTATTAAAATGTCACTAATTGGTCAACTTTGTTTAGAACGATTATGTACCCACCAAATATGAATGTGCACATTCGATAAGAATGAAGGAAATTGAACGTTCTTGTTTCTATCTAAATAGTTTCCACTGATAATAAACTACGTGATACAATAATCTAGTGGGCAATGATTTAATATTAAATTGATGAAAGTCGTTCAATAATATCCATGTTTTGCTCGCTAAGGCTCAGGAAACCTGTAGATTATTCAACTCGTTTCATAAATTCAATATAAAATCACTACCCATTTGATATCATCTATATACAGTGCTAACTTGGTAAAGTATATGTCGAACAAAATGTCGGTTCTGCATTCGCTTATGACATATTCACAGATCAAATTATATACGGAACATTTTACATTTTGTTCTGCATCACAGCATTCACACAGTCATTCATATATTTGTTCATCATAAGCCTCGAGGATTTTGATTTGTTTTTTGAGCACATTTATTGGAAATTGCTCCTCAATCAACCTGGACGTTATTTGACATGTCCAGAGTTGCAGGGAGTTGCATTATGAATGATATATAAAGCTATACAAAATATACTTTCAGAAAAAAAATGACGAGTAATTTACATGTAGTTAAACTTGTCATGTCACGGCAGCTCTTACGTTCTATGCTTTATGTTCTTCAATCAAGAATTTTAAATTGAGATTATCTTTTCCTAGCACGGCTTACTACAGGATAAGTTTTATTGCAAATCGCAACAAGAAACATAACCCCAAATGATGCATGGACCAAACCGAAATATTTATAAAGTTCGTTATAAGTAATGGCATCCAAAGCAAAGCCCCTGTGAATAATTGTCCTATAGTGGTCCTGTTATGTCATATACTAATCGTTAAAAGCAATCGCCAATGAAATGAACATATATACACCAGGATTGTGTTTGACTGATTACAAGTTGTAACAAATCTTAATATCTCTCGACTGGAAAATATCCATTCGTATTACGCAGGGAATGCCAAAAGTATATATATATATATATATATATATATATATATATATATATATATATATATATATATATATATATATATATATATATATATATATTGCCTTCGTTTGGTTATTATCTCTTGCATTCGAGAGATCGAAAAGGACTTTGCATACCCATATGATATGCATAAAGTAACGTTGAGAGTAAATAGTGTCAAACAAATGAGCATAACTATTGATAACTCAAGGTGGTGCGGTAAGGCTGCATAATAGAATGTGTTTCCTATGCTGAAGAACGATGCTCATAGAAAGTATTAGATTAATTAATTCAAATAAACATTCTTGGATATTTGTCCTGAATATTATGGCTCGTCATCTATGCCTTGTTTTAAGTGACAGACAATGTAAACCTCCAAGAAAGAGTTAGCAAATGCCAAGGATTAAAAATCTGTATAATACAACCTCGCATCGGCGTATGTTCCTTCATGAGAAATGTAATTCATTCCGCAGAGAATAAATGACTTGAACATTGTAGGATTTATTTTGTTTTGGAAAGTAGTAGAGATGCAAATTGTACACATAATTTACAACAGGCGACGGAATCTTTTTTTTCCAATCAAACAAAGCTAGGTGAAGTTCGTAGTTCTATCGGACCTCCATTTAAATGTGTTAAAGTGAATATCGGGCTAAATAATCGCCATTTAGCATTTGACGAACAAAACAACTTGACATAGTGTGCAACATGCGCAATGGTCTTGGAACGTACACGAAAAGGTAAACTTTTCCCTCTGAGAACAGACCTATAGTACGAGAGAAAAAGGAAATTGAAAGCAAATACAGTTTATTCAATCAGAAATATAATATGAGACATTAAAAGGGCATTTCAAGGAGGTGATCATGTATTCTGATGTGAGTGAGTCGTGAGACAAATAGGAGGGCAGCAACGTGAGTTCAGGATATACCTAAAGCGACATTCATCATCACTAAATGTCAGATAGATCAATCGATCGAAACATAGCTATATACATAGCACACTTCATCGAACCATCAGTAATATCAAGTTCATTGGTAATTGAATTTATTTGCTATGTTTCTTTCTTGTTTGCAATATTGAGGCATCTCCTATTATCGATTAGAAAGTGGTGATATGGATTGGGAGATCACTGATTGTTGTGGTGTGATGTGTATGTATCCATAATCGTAACAAATATTCTTCCCCCTCTACAGTGTGGGACGTGGTGTCTAAATGTATTTTTCCGCAATTCTTTGTGCACATGGCTGTTTCATAGCTTTCATCGATCATGAATGCGGTGAGCCTATACTAAGGGAGGAATGAACATTAACGAACTTTATCGTATTTGCTTATCGGTACAATTTAAATATACTGATTGAAAATAGCATATCATTATCTGTGTGG
>JAECUM010052211.1:0-12137 GCA_016617855.1 Megalonaias nervosa | reverse complement strand
GGTATTAATAACATCAGTTAGTGAAGGCAGTATCGGATCCAAGCACTCTAGCAGCAGTGACGTCGGGATCGGATCCAGTTCACATGACTTTGGTGCACTCTTCATCACGATTGTACGTACTAAATCCATAGAGACAGGTTCAAATGCTGCTAACGGTTGCCGCTGAAATTCTGTATCGCAACGGTATGGTGACGACGAGTCAATTGAAATTGTGTTGTCAAGTTTATCTCTGATGGTTTGTACCTTGTCACGGAAGAAATTTGCAAACAGGTCCGGAAGGTCGACTAGAGAGAAGGTAGCTGGAAGTGGTGTACATTTGTTCCTTGACATCAGCTTGTTAGTAATCTCAAATAGCTCTTTGCAGCTGGAACTTTCCATATATCCAGATTTTAAAGACCAGCTGTCTGTAAATGGCATTTAATGGTCATCTAACTCAGGGGCGTCTGCAGGGGGGAGGGGCACACATGTAGTGGTCAGCTATTAAGTTTTGTGGCTGCATCCTCTCCCTCCTTGCCCCTGTGTGTGGTTGCCCATGATCTAACTTCTTTATATCGTTTCTTCTGTGTTTACTTAGTGTAATAAAAATTTCGAAATCATATTGTTGTCGACAAAAGCCGTACAACCTTTAATTTTGCTGCGGTCTAAGTGTCACCTTTACTGTGTTTCGAATGCGAATACATCTTTAAAAAATGAAAACCCTACCACTTTAAAGCATGGTTTAGATAATTCTTAGTAGATAAACTGCGTTGAAGTGTAAGCAGACTAAAACAAATGGAGACAACTAAGAATAGCAATACTATGTACACGCATAATTCCCTAAAAGATGCATTGAAATTAGCGTAGTTAGCATTGATGGAGACAGAAATATTTGAATGTTAGATTTACAAAATATGAATAACTGAAGGGCTATTAGTAATGCGAACTGGCTTAACGGATTGGTGGGTGAGGTATAGTCAAATATCACGTATAATACGTACTGAGTTTAAAGTTCCATACTATTAACTAACACCCCCCAACCCCCAACCCCCAACAAAAAAACCCCAAACAAACAAACCCCTGTCATTTCAATGTTCAGGTACAGTCTGTTATGCGAAGAAAAAAAAAAACAATGTTTGAGCTAAAATAGGCAATATGATATTGTATTTTATGCGCAATAGATCAGGGTATTGAGATAATAATGAGCTATTGTATTGTAGTCATCATATTTGCATGAAGACTAATCAAGATGCAACGAGCGTTAGATTTGTCATATACATTGGGCCTTGCGTACAATATACATGGCAAACATCACTATGTCAAGCAATGGGGACTGCCATATTGGTCTTCTTCCAGTAAACCCGGTCCCTTGACTGATAGTCATATTACACACATACGTGTAACCCCATGGCTATCAACCCTTTCATGTTGAAAGTACACTTATTGTCGGTACCAATATTAGCAAAGTTAATTGCAAAATATTCCTGATATACATTTGATTGATTTGCTTCTTTACATTTTACTTCTGTTCATCACATTTTTCACGGCATGTACCTCTGTAAGTATTATTCCGCCAAAGTGTATATCTTTGGGTATCATCAGTCTTTCGTTCTTAATACAAGTCTAAAGATAATGGAAAATGCATGTCATTAAGTACTTATATTTAATAAACGTTTAATGTATGCATAAATGGCGTGTATATTAAATTTGATTTCAATTATGAGAACTATTCTAGTTGTGGTATGCGTGTGTGTGAAAAGGCACATCCCACAAAACAAGAGTGTGAATCAAATTAAGAAAAAGACAAATTTAAACAAAATTACAAACTGATCGGGTAAGATAAATCAGAAGTTGCATACTTTAAAAGATGGTACTTCATTCAGTTCTGGTGGCTATCACGATTATCACTAATTGTTAAGGCTAAACGAACCATAGCGCAACATTTAATGACGGTGAATTTGACATGTCTTCTTCTATATTCCATGTACTTTCCAACATCTGATTGTAAGGTGTGTCAAATATGCCACCATATGAAAATAGTTTATACTTATATGTACAATTATGTTTTCATATTACTGGTGATTTGTTGATATTTTTTATGTATTTGTGATAACTAGTTATTTGGGTTGCTTTTGTATGACATTTTGAACACTGGGTTGAATAAATTAGTTCTTTACGTTTTACAGTGTAGTCACTTGCAGCGACATGGGTACTATGGAAACCAGAATACAATGAGGCAGTCTAATGTTGTTGGTGGTCTTCTTAAATGGAACATATTGGACCAAAGTTTCACATTTCGTACATTTTGCCTTGAACCCATTATTAGGATGCCAACAATGTGCTGAGAGATTTAAATTCAAAATTCGTTAATTAATGAAGTTTAGAAAACTGATTTACCAGTTGTGGTACAATAGATAGTTCAACATGCACAGAAAGATATGTGAGCAGAGAATATGAATATTCCAGACTCTTGATTTTGGGGAACATCATAATGTTTTGGACTAAAATTTCTTCATTATTGTTATTATTATTATTATTATTATTATTATTATTATTATTATTATTATTATTATAACCAAAATGCATGGAAAATTGTGTTATTGCCTTCATCATACAATACTGTTTATGGCTAATACAGGCCTCCCTAACCTATTTAGGAACTACTGTCAAGGTTGTTCAGGACTTTAAAAAATCCATTTTATTTGTAAACAGCGTGTGCAGAAAAAGAGTTAATGTTCAATTTATCCAAGTTTTATTCAAAATTCACTTCTCCTTGCCACTAAATGGATTATTCATAAGTGTCAGTTTCATTTCAATTTCACTGCATCAAAGTCTCTGAGCAAAAAGGTATGGGATTGTTTCAGTTATAAGTTATTCTTTCAAACATACACTGCTAAATGGTGCATGATACTTTAGTGAAAGAAATGGGACATCACTATCGCCATACGTTTTAGCCGTTTCTTCACAATCAGAAATCAGACAACCACCCCACCCCCACCCCATCCACCTGTAATTTATTGTGCAATCCAATAGTCTTTAATGTTAACATGTGCTGCCATACATTTATACTTCAAATGAGAAGACGTCGAATACGATTTCACAAATAAAAGAACTTTATTATGTGCAGAGTTTATGTGTTTGACATGCTTTTGTACAGATGCACCCTTATGCTCGAGATGTTGCATCATTCCACAGTTGCGAAAATGACCATCTACATCAGACTGGGACTACAGCAGAAGCACAGAATCAGTCCTTTAAAAAAGAAGAAGCCGTTCACGACAGCCAATCCATGAACTCTCTCCCGGAAAATTCGGGATTCTTCCAGCCCACTCGAACATCAACGCCTAAAAATGACCGACATGATCGTGACACTTCGATCGTATACGATCTTTTCTTGATTGGTGAATTTGAAGTTGACGAAAGTAAAGCAAGTAAGTATATTTCCTTTTTGGAAAATAGTACACACATATCTATCTTTTGCATTAAAACTTGAACCAGTGAATCATACATGTACTTGGGTTATACGTCAGACCTGGTTTTACAGTGCCAATTAAGTTCGGCGTCACCAAAAACAGCATACAGTAGAAACGTAAAAGTTTGGTTTGGTTTAATTTTGTGGAGTTTTACACCATTTTTAAGCATATGATATGCTATACATGGCGGTCAGTATATTTGGTGGAAGTTAAACCCTGGAAGACAATGGCAAGAACAACCGACCCAAGGGAAGCTACTATCAAGTTCTCTCATATACCCGCGTTGGCCGAGCCGAGACTCGAAGTCAAGCAGACAAGCTGAGATGTGCGAGTAGATGTGTGCGCCTTAGATCACTCGGGCCCTCAGGGCCCCTAAGATAAAAAACTTAAATGGGTAAAGTCTTTAAAATTCAAAGTCACATTTTTCATATATAAGACCTCTGGTGTAAAGGTTGCCTCCTTTCGTCTTCTCGTACGACATGCAGAATGGGGCATCGGGACTATTATACATTTCCAAAACCCCGCAAAAGGGGATGGGGAGGGACAAATTCATTAGATAATGAACAAGGTGAATAAAAACGTTCATGCATATTGAGTAGAAAAGAAGCAAACGTTCATGCATATTGAGTAGAAAAGAAGCAAAGGTTCATGCATATTGAGTAGAAAAGAAGCAAACGTTCATGCATATTGAGTAGAAAAGAAGCAAACGTTCATGCATATTGAGTAGAAAAGAAGCAAACATTAGAGTACATACTAACAACTAATAATTTCTATCTTTGTATGAAGAATGCACTGCATATTCACGAGGTAGAATAATCTATTTGTTTGACTTAATATTATTTAACTTGTCAGACTACAAAATCCATTGTATTGCTCGAGTCTCTTGAGGAAAGTAACTTTGTCTTGTAATAAAGTAATGTTCTTGTAACAAAATAATGTTTTATTTACGTGATGATAATTTCTTTAGGAAAATGTCATTCGCTATGAATGTTTAAGAAGTCTTTATTTAAAATGAAAATGGCGTATTTTGCAGGTAAACTCGAAGAACGTCACGACCTTTGTGAAAACCAGTGGATCGAATACATATGCCTTCCGGAATTTAGTCGTCATCATGCGGTAACGGCTCACATGGGGAAGCTGTACCTTATAGGTAAGAAAGAGCCATACACATTCCCAGTCTAAACTTAAAACCAGATCTTAATACAAAATTTCATTGGTTATAAAACATTTTAAACTGGTGTATATGTTCAGCTTGGAGACAAAGCTTTTTACTCCCGACAAGTCTTTCTTTACGACGGATCGCTCACCTCAAGGGAAGTTTCCGTCATAGCCGTTATTGAGAGACGAGGCTAAATTCTGAGGGCAAAATCAATGGTCTTTGGTTTCTGTTAGAAAGTTCTTTGTCGCAGTTTTAAAAAACCTGCTTTTAGCATTGCCCAGTAAAGCCACAATCTTTGAAATTTTTAGTTTTTAGCAAGAAAGAGCTCATGCCCTGTTCCCAAAATTTAATATATTTGCGAACAATGAATACCATTAACATAGCGTACTTCTTGTTAATTATATCGGAGGTAGAAGTGTGCTTCTGGTGAACTATATCGGAAGTAGAAGTGTATTTCTTGTGAACTATATCGGAAGTAGAAGTGTACAATTTGTACACAACACAAGAGTAAAATTAGTGAATTAACTGCATACTACTAGTTCTCACATGGTGCTCATGGATGTAAGCCTTACCATACAAGCATTTATTCTTGTAATAAAAATTATCTTACCTGTATGATAATGCTATTTATTCGTATTTATAAAGAAATATGTTAATATTATCAAACATTCTCTTGTAGTATCCAGAGATAGCACTTTTGTTTTGTTTGATGTATATGTTTAACTCTAACTTTATATATATATATATATATATATATATATATATATATATATATATATATATATATATATATATATATATATATATAGCATACAAAGTAGGGAACAAGACTATGCATATACAGTTTGTCTATGTAGCTTACATGATTAAGGCAGAAAAGTTGACAAAACAATGGACAATGTCAGTACTCATTTGGAAAGAGTTCTGTGTTTTAGTGAGAAAGTGCACGTGCTTGACGAAGTTTTAGATGCTATTTAATATAAGTTTATATTTCGGATTACTTATTCCCTTCTGATGATAACAGAGTAAATTAAAAAATCTATAATTGCTCTACCACAAAATAGATAGCTTTCCATCATCGTTGGAGGATCTATTGAAAATGAAATTCAATATTGTATCACATGACCACTGTTTTATTTACATTAATATACCCATATTACACGTTTTACATGTGTAATTCGTTTAAATAACACCTTATGATGCCACAAATGACATCATGACGTCATGCAAATGAAATGTTAAGGATCGAGGCATCCGAATACATTTCAATGTTGTTTTACTACACTATTCAGTGGTATGGTAAAATAAAATCAGAATTTTTAGGAGAGAAATAGATTTTCCTCGTTTCAAATGAAATGGATCACATTCATTAAATAATTCCAATATTTTATTCGCCAAAGCTTGCAAAAGATAAAATATATTCGTCTCGTTTCTTTTTAAAAAATGTATTTGAAATGAGCACTCATATTAGATCCGGTATGCATTGGCTATATTCAGACTAATCGTTGGGATTTAGGTAGTAATTATTCAGATAAATTGTCAACTTTGAAAGAGAATAACTTCATTACATCTTCACTTGCTGTTGCATGCCATTATTTTGATAAATGAGCAAGATTATTACCAATAATATAATTTAAGCAAAACCCCAATTTTTAAGGGGGTTCTGAGGTGCCTGGGCCTGGTCAAAAGGAAGTTCCTTCAAAGAAGAATTTAGAATTCAATCCAGAGAGGATGGAATGGGTCATTTTGCCACGACTTGGTACAGCCCGAATGCAGCATTGTGTGCATCACTGTTCGGGATGGTGTACGCTCTCGGCGGAGTAGATGACTTGGGAAAGTAAGTTAATCTCAGAAAATCCCAATATTTCTCTTTCATTAGAAAAATATAAAAATAAATAACTTTTTTGTCACAGTAATGTAAACTAAGCTATCGTAAAGTTATAGTTTTTTCTTACCACCACCATCATCATCATTTATCTACCTCATCCTCCTAAAATTCTTCGTTTTCCTCCTCCTCCCCATTCTTTTGTATCTTTTCTTCTTCTAAACGAGCAATAGAAACGATTACAGCAATGAAAATAAAAATAAATTAAACGAAACAATAACAATAACATTTACTATCATGACAAGAGTCTTTCTAACAAGAACACTATTTGTGACACCACGACTGCCACCACCACCACAACCAAGTTTTGGTAAGCATTTTTCAACGAGTTTCATCATGTCAATATTAAATCATTACCCATTTGAGATTTTATCTATCACATAGTTTTTATTTTGAGTAGAAAAAGAGTCTAGACGGAAAGAAAAAGAAAAGGATTTGTCAGCATTTATGTTAATCCTGGAGAGGAAGCTGCATTTTTCCATTCTTTGAGAACTAATAACGTGTAGAAGTAGTTTTCTTTCTACAAGTTATAATTCAAAGAGGAACTATCCTTCCTGGCAGCATGTTGTAAAACTGATGTTATCAAATGGTATAGATCTTGCACCCCACCCCAAGGACAATCATTGTTAAAATGGCATTATATAGGATTTAATAAACTCACCTTTCTTAGGAAGAGAATGTCGACAAATGCTGGTCTCTCAACTGGCTAAAGTTATCTAACCACAGCATTCTTTCGAATCAATGATTCAAATATCCGGCCACAAAAATGTTTAATTTAGGAATCACTGGAGCCATTTGAACGAGAAGCGACACCACACCGGCATAACACCTGTTGATTTAGTACCATTTCTACATCCAGTGGCCACTGCTTTAGACAAATATTCAACAAATGGAATGCTATTTCTTCTGCAAAATGCATTACTACATCTGTGGTGAATGTCCATTGTGGACACGTTGTAAATTGTCTCATCGAAATACATGTATATGGTACATCAACAGCTCCAGCTGTCCTGAGAGAGTGAACTATGTGATGTCACACAGGAGATCCGGAATTTGAAAAATGATGTCTTGTCAAATATTAAATTAATTGAAAGGACAGTTGTTCTTTGAATTGTAATCTATGAAAAGAATATTCTTCTTAATGTCATTGCTTATCGAACTCTGCAATTTTGCGTCAACTCGCCCCTGGGATTATGTTTTTACGCACAACAATAGAAAAGTGCAGCATCTGAGACAGAATTAATCTGGACCTTTTTCTTCTCAAAATAAAAACATTGTGATAAACAGAATCTCACATAGGCAATGGTTTAATGTTGAGTTGATCAGACTTGTCGGAATAATTTGCACTTTTGCTGGCGAAGGCTCGCAAAAGCTGAAAATTATTTTACTCTTTTCATAACATCTGCATGAAATCATTTGGGATCGTCTGTATATTATAACTGACATGCATGCCAAAAGATGCTTCAATGGAAAGGAGATCTAATATTTTGCTGCTTCTTTAAAAAACATCAGAGATCTAAAAACAATTTTTTCCCCAGAGTTGTCAGCAGTGTTGAATGCTACAGCATCCTAAACAGGAAGTGGTTCTATGTAAACCCCATGTTCACTGCCAGAAAGGGGGCGTCGGCGGGAGTATTGAAAGGCAAGTTATTGGTTGCTGGAGGAATCGGAGAATCAGATGATGTTCCATCAATCGTCCCGGTCTTAAACTGCGTGGAGTTGTTTGATCCGAGAACAAACAGGTGAGTAACAAGAAAAGACAAAGTGAAATGGACTCCAACTGTATTATACAAAAAGTGCTATAAAGTCAATACCTCGTTATTTTTCTTGTTGATGGTTTCAAAGAAAAACCCCAGAAGTTATAACCCCGATGGGACTAACAATGAGAAATATTAATTAGTATTTATCCTGCGTAATACGGAAAAACAATCTACTTTCTGGAATTGAAACCTTCATAAAACTTCTTATCTATCTATCTATCTATCTATCTATGATGCATAATTTATATACTTTGGACTTTTGAACCTCTAAATCAGGGTACATCACCAATGCTTTTGCATTCCTTGAAAGAGATATGTACAGTTATTTTGTAAAATATCTGTATAAATGTTTGGATCTTACAATTGCTTATTAAAACAAAACGTCGAAGACAAAGATATTAGGCGTATATGCTTGAGGTCAACACAGAAGAAAATCTTGATAACTATTTTTTCAACATTAGACAATGAAGAAAGAGAACTATCAATCTAAAATAGATTGAACATGTTAATCCCAATATTGAGTCATAATATAATTTTCCTTTAGCTGGACGAAGCTGAACAACCTCAGGTTCCCCCGTTGCTATACCAACATTGTCAATGTGCAGGGGCGGATATATATCTGCGGAGGCGCAACGAGATCGTACAATTGCAAAAATTCTGTGCTGAACAGCGTATCCTCCATTGATATGTATGAACCGAAGACTGACTACTGGAGCCTAGTTACCAATATGGTCGTCCCCAGACATAGTGCGGGAGCAGCTGTGATTGGTAAGAATCTAGTTTGGTTTTGATAAGGGGTTGATCATTAAAGATTTTCAGGGACCTTAATTGGTGACAATCCCATATTTCTAATCAGGAACAAATATACGTATTCTAGCTCTCAAGAAAATCCCAGTGTCCCCCCTCCCCAATTGTATCGTATTGTCCAAATACGCTTGTTTGTGAAGAAAAACAATAATACTACAAGACTGATTTTAATTATTCAATTTGTCTAAAGATAGATTCCAAGCGACTGACTTTCTTTTTGCAAAGGTTAAAAAGTAAGCACTTGATTCACCATTTAGTTGACACTAATTGATGATATTGGTGCTGCCAGTTTTAATACCACTGTTATGCCGATTGTTCATAAATCGTCATTTATCACTGAGAAGCGTTTAGTCATTGTAGCCAAGACTTTTTCGATTCTGATATATTTCACAACACGCATCTTTATAACTTTACTCTGCGAAATCAACATGACTACCAGGGTTGTGTTTTGACCATAAATACATTTTATTCTGGTCCTTGGTCAGCCATTTTGGCAACTTTGGTCGAGATCTTTTGACTTAATTCTTTTGATCAAAGTTTAACTGAGCGTACACACGGTTCGGCAGATGCAAGATTTTATACATAGGGAGAAAGCTGATCCTTCTGTTATCCCCCATTCACGACCCTTTAGAGTCACACCAACCCCTCCTGCAACACGTTAAATATCTCCAACACGCGACTTTCAACCATATAAAGAACTTACACTTAACAAAATCGACGATAATGTTTGCGTCCCAGATATTACTGTAACGAAGAAATGCACCACAAATCCATTCACTATGAACATTTCGGTAAGCACATCAAAACAGAAGTTGCAGAAAATAGGCAGCCGCTCATGCACGTTGTAGGCAAAAATCTCAAGTGTGGAGGATGATGAGAAACAATACCGCGAGTAAAGTCACGTGCTCTAGTATCATGCCCTTCTGGCCATCTGCACCTCTCCATTTCACCTTGAACAAACAAAAGAAACGACAAGCATCAAGGTCAGTGCTAACTTACGCGGTCGAGGGTTTGTGACAGAGGTATGATTCATAAGTTTGTACCTTACCGGTACTGCCTGACTTTTGATCATCACAACCTTACACGCATATATAACATTTGTGATTCATTAAGGATATCGGATTAAAATTTGAAGTCCAATACTTACACATACGTACGAACGCACGCACATACATGAGAGAGAGAGAGAGAGAGAGAGAGAGAGTAACGGGATTTTATATACTCCCCCACAGGATAATTTTGAGATATTGCAATCTGTAGCTTTTATGTTTTTGTTTATTTGATTGCTTTTCGGGGGGAGGGTGCTAAGTTGTAACTGTTCTGAGAGATGACTCTGGTAATTTTGAGATATTGCAATCTGTAGCTTTTATGTTTTTGTTTATTTGATTGCTTTTCGGGGGGAGGGTGCTAAGTTGTAACTGTTCTGAGAGATGACTCTGGTTGCAGGTGATCGGATTTACATCCTTGGCGGAATATCATCCCCCAACAACCTGCTCCTTCAAAGCGTGGAGTGTTACGACACGACCCGAGGAGTATGGCTTACTAATATCCAGGACATCCCGTTTCCAGCAAAGTGGATCCACTGTGTTACGATGGCATCTCGAAGAAAGGATGAATAGCTCGTGAAGCCCGTTGAAAGCTAAATAGAAGAAATAAACAGAAGATATGAGTTTATTTAATATCACGAATATTAACATTTTTATATGATATTTTTCTACTGACAATCCAAATCATGTTAGGCTATTCAATTAGGGGAGTTTTTTTTTATTTTTTTTTTTTTTTTTTTTAGAGGGGTTCCATTTATATTCACTGAACAGGAAGCTGTTCTGTACGAGTTCAGTTTACAGCTATGCATAATGGAATAATATAAATGTAAATATATATATGATACAGTTATTACTATTTCTGGTTGCCAAATACGGTATAAATGAGGATGTGATTCTCTTGTGTTTCATCTTATCTGGTCGTCTGCATTCAGTATAGACAATGTAATCGATCCCTTTACTTTTTGTTAGAGAACACGTTTACGAGTTTCGCGGGCTAAGTATAAAGTGTTGGTCCTTTGTCCCCAATTACTGATTTTAAACCGAATAAAAACTTGTGCACTTGATTTTTTTTTCTCCGAAGCACTGCCTAAATACCTCAAATATCTTCCAAAATCACGTTACTGAATTCCATAAGTAAACGTGTTCCCCAGGTGCAGTGTTTTGCAATATTCTGCATCGTCGATTCTTTAAAGTTGGAAGAATTCATGATCCTTACCATATATCCTTTTAAACATACCCTGGTATGTTATGGAGTATTGTTAACTTTCTCTGGCCCACAATAAGCACAAGAAACGCATCATTTTTGTGTGATATTGTCTAAGTTTGATTTAATTTTTTTGAAAAAAATAATGTCATAGTTGATATTCCATCTGTTAATATTCAGCATTATTATTCTGTGTGTTTAAAATTATAAATAGTTATCACATAAGTATCTATTAAGCACATTGTCCAACTAAGAATTGCATAGTTCAAGTTGTACTCATGAATCGTTTGAGAACTGCTGTATAAAGCTATAAGCACAATTACAGTGAGAGAAATTCAACAGGAACTGTTATTGCTATTCATGGAAATCATGAATCCAATGAAAATTATTAATGAGAAAATACTACAATATACATTATGAAATCGGGAGTATCCGATAAACTTAGGAGATCGATCTTTATTAAATGATATCATGTCTAATAGACATAATGCACACATCAATACAGAATAAAGTTATTAAAACAATCTATGCATTAATTACAAATAATGTTGCTTTACGGAATACTCCCACGTTTCTTTGTTTTATCACCCCTTCTGCCATCTATGGATAGAACCGATAGTGTTAACCCATTTCCGTCCTTCCCCCACTGCTACATCCAAAGCGAATCGCATTTCCGCTCCTTAACTTAAAGGACTGCTTTCCGCTCCTTAACTTAAAGGACTGCTCAGACTGAAAGCAAATCTGGGATATGATAATATATTAAAAGACCTTGATACAGTTGGATTTTTTTTGTTGATATTTTAATCAAGATTTTACGCAGTTATTGA
>JAECUM010052209.1:0-31357 GCA_016617855.1 Megalonaias nervosa | reverse complement strand
GATATTTAGCCCATGGAGTTCCTGGTAATTTTCCTAACGAAGCAGCGATATCACCCCCACCTGTCTTTGTTCCTGACTTAGTCATGGAGACAAATTTATATTTCTTGGTACCACATTTCACACACTTGCCTGTAAGTGCACGCCTTTTATTTTTTGTTGTTACTGTCGTTAATTCAGTAGTATCGGTAGGTGCTCTGCATCGAACACAATATAGACTCATATTATTTATTATATGGATATAATTGACTTTTCTGCGACACGAAAACAAGAACTAGTAAAGCACCATCCAGCGCTTCCGAATTCTATCAGAATGATTATAATAGGCCCATCTGGAAGTGGGAAGACGAATTACTGCTTAATCTAATAATGCGATGGCTGAAGTGGGATAAATTATATTTAGTAGCGCCATCTGTAGATGATCAGCGATGTTACGAAGTACTTAAAGATTTTTATGAAAACGCAAAATCGTTACATAAAGACAACGTCTCTGACAATGTCATAGACTTTATTACTGATATTGATGAAGCGCCATCCGTAGATGATCTCAGGGCCACTGGCCCTCATGGATTCATTAATAATTTAGTAGTGTATGATGATGTTATGCTGGACAAACAATCAAATCCAGCCAGAATATTTTCACGAGGTAGACATAAAAATACAGACGTGATTTATGTTACACAGAGATATACACAAATTCCAAAAGTAATCAGAGACAACTGTAACATTTTAGTTGTGTTCAACGGAGTAGATAATCATACGCTGCAGAATATTTATTATACTTGGTGTTCAGGCGACATGGACATGAATAAATTTAAAAATTTCTTTTCAAAAGCACAAGCTGCTCCTTTTGGTTTTGTAACGATAAACTTACATCATCCAAGGTCAAGATATCGCAACGGACTTGATACAATTTTTGGATAAAAATCATAGCAGCAGTAGAGCTAATTTAGCTGAGTGTGGTTCTCCGATACTCATTATTGATAATATTTATAATGGCTGTTTAATTTATAGCAGCAGTAGAGCTGTTGAAGGACATACGTATGTGACCAGATTGTGAAAAAATCTGGTCAATTAAAGAAGTTTTCATTATTAAGACAAAAATGTTTTTTTTCTTCAGGGAACCCTTAATTTTCAAAAATAAGGTCTCTACAAAGTTGTAGGGTCCAGCTCTACTGCTGCTAATGTATATAACAAGCATTGGTGCATTTTAAGGAACATTTGAGCATTTGAGAATAATTTCAGAAAATCAGAATTTTTTTTTTAAAATCTGCCTTATCAGAAGTTACCTTGTTTGCTATTCCCATTTATATCTCTTCAATTTACGACGGATAATTCTTGTCAGATTACGAATTCATGATGTAAAAGGTAGTAAGTAGATAATAGCAGTAGTTAAAATAGATAATAGTGGTATTTGTTAGTGCTCTGGGTTAGAGCTTTCTGTCTGCATGATGTTGTCCTCACATTACAAGCAAACAATACCAACAGGTTCCCCTGCTAAATAAATGTCATGTGGGATAGAAGACTTTTATCGGTAGATCAGTAACAAAAACAAAACCTGCTGCTGTATATCTACTGTTGTTGATTACTCGACTGTGAAATCTTGTGAGTGCTGCACCAGCAATCATGAAAACATTTATTTGACTTTCACTTCCTTTAAATTCATTACCACCCAGTTACATATCTGTACAGAGATTTTGGGAGTTTTTCATCTCGAACTCTGTCATGCTATTCATTGTATCTTTGATAGCATGAGAGTACAATTTATTAATTGTATTGAGACTGCTTTGGTGTTGCTGCAAGGAGTTTTGAATAGATATGTTTTCACAAATGCAGCCATGACAACATTGTCTTACCAGTACTGACTGCAACACCAGTTGCTATCAATATACCTCTGACATCAAATCAGATTGGTGTACCTAGGATAGTTACTGTTGTCAAAATAACAGCAACACCAAGGTCAACAATGGTTGCAGTGGTGATTATGCCAGTGGTATCCATAACCAAACATACGTTTATATTCCATGAGCAATGCAGTTCCTTTTGTGATTTCATCTCAGTCTTTGTTCCACTTTGATTATTTTCTTGTTTTTGTAATATTGTAGATCCATCACAGTTCATGTTGGCTTCATCACATGCACTTTTAATCACTTACCCATTTTTTTTTGGGTACCACTGCCTTAAAATTATAAAAGAAATCTCTGCTTGAGTAATATTTAAGTATCTGGTGATTGTATGTTTGGGGGCCTAACACCATGTTCATTTGGGGCCATAGTGGTTGCACAATTGGATAATTTCAGAAATGATTGTTCTCATTTTCACCCAGATGTAGCTACCTGGACATGTGCATCCTTGTTAAATAACAGTTGAGATTTTTCTTACTTTGGTTGAGCCATTGTTGGTTCAACATAATCGGCTGGGAATGCAAGTGTGAATCTTGAGTTGGTATTGGCACATTGTGGTGGCCCTAATAGTTGATTTTTGTTCGGCCCTTAGCAAGATTGTATTTAAGTATATATGAGGGATTTTACTGCTATAAGTCTGAAGCAAATACATGTTGACAAGTGGAACAAAATTGCTATAAATATTAGCATCACTAGCCAGATGTTCCAACACCTAGTCAGTAAATTCAGCAATTTTTATCACCATGGTCAGAATTCATCACATATGTAATGATAAGTCTAATCTTAAGCACAAATGTCAAAATGTTTATATAACCCCTTTTGAAAGATAATGAGTCCTTCAAACAGAATTTTATCTTGATGCTGTACATGTAAAATTAATGAGAGTGAAAATGTAAAAGATATCAAGGCATCATTATGTATGCAACCCTGGGAGAATCTGGATACTTTTGATGAATCCAGGTTAGCATTTCCAGTTTTCCACAGTCAGGGTATCATAGCTTGAGAGACTTTGGCTCTAAGTTTATCCTATATAAATACACGTTAAAAATGATTGACTGAAACTGTCATCACAAGTAAATCAAAATTAGTCAATGGACATGTCAGAAGCAACACTGCAACCAAAGACTACTTCCACTTGGGAGCCTTCAGTGATTGCAGTGTTTCAACAACAAGATGTCAACATATTTTCCCATTCATCCAAGTTTGTAATCTCAGTGAGTTCTAGATCCTGCTGATTAATCCAGGTTGACTATTCCCAGATGTGGGGAATCATGGCTTGAGAGCCTTCAGCTCCAAGTTCATCGCGTAATATGATGCCAGAGAAATGTTGACTGACTTTGTCATCTCAAGTAAAGAAAATGTTGTGTCCAAGAATGTAATAAAAAATTTATTTTACATGTAGCATGCTTGCAAAATAAGTTATTAAAAGTTTGGAAAGAACAGAAATGAACCATGAGGTCATTCTGTAAATTATTGCCAATATCTGGCTTTGAAGCTTAGTGGAAATTCTGTGTTCAGGAAAGTGTTAAGTGGACTTGATGTGCATTATCAAGAGTTAAGTGGACTTAAGCATTATCAAGAGTTAAGAGAAACTGATGTGTATTATCAAGACTTAAGTGGACTTGATGTGCATTATCAAGATTTATAAAATCTTATCTATACATTTCATTTATTTTTTTCAGGTGCCAGGGAAGTTTTGCAGTGCAATGCATGCGATTTATCCTATTTCCACCAAGCTAAACATACAACTAATACTTGCCACTGTGGGACTGCTGTACATTGGAATGCCTACTAACAGTAAGAAGTTATATGGTCTTGAAATTTATGAATAAAAACAAATTGCCACATTGTTTTCATTGTTAGAGTCTACACCCATAAACATGATATATTAAATTAGCCTTTTTGACTTTCTATTCATCATTTTGTCTGCCAGTCCATCCATCCTACATTAATTTCTGCAAAATAATTCACCAAATAAATTCTGCATTTCAACATAGTTTAGTGGCTTGATACTAATGAAACATTGGCAGAGTTCATCAGCATTTTATGTGCTAGTTAAGCAGAGTTATAGCCCCTGACTTCCTAAATGATCCAATCTCATTTCTGCACAGTAAGTCTCAATTATTATTGGATTTTATGCAGTTGCTACAGGCAGCTTGATAATGATGAGACCTGGGATGAATTTAATTGGTAGTGTTATGTATCATTATGTCATAATGACTACTGATTACCATATGAATCTACTTTCGTATCTGTAACAGTAACTCGACTTTTATATCCATACAGTAACTCTACTTTCATATCCATTTCATATCCATACAGTAACTCTAGTTTCATATCCATACAGTATCTCTACTTTCACAGATATACAGTAGCTCTACTCTTATATCCATACAGTATCTCTACTTTCATATTCACATGGTAACTCTACTTTTATATCCATACAGTAACTCTACTTTTGTATCCATATGTTAACTCTACTTTTCTATTTATACAGTAACTTGACTTTTATGTCCATACAGTAACTCTACTTTCATAGACATACAGTAAGTCTACTTTTATATCCATACAGTAACTCTACTTTTATATCCGTACAGTAATTCTACTTTCATATCAATACAGTAAAGCTACTTTCATATTTGTACAATGACTCTACTTTCATATCTGTACAGTAACTCTACTTTCATGTCTGTACAGGAACTATACTTTCATATCTGTACAGTAACTTTACTTTCATATCCGTACAGTAAATCTATTTTTATATCTGTACAGTAACTCATATCCATACATACAGTAATTCCTTTAACTATTGTTAGGTTTCAACTCATTTTTTTGTAGGCAGCTTGATTTTTATTGGCCTTGGCTGAGTTTGATTTGCAGTGTTAGCATTATCAATTGAACGAATTATAGACATTTAGTGTTGAACTCTTATTGTTTTACTTTCAACTGTTTGGTTTTATATCACTGGTCAATACGAAACCTTTTACCACTTTTAAATGATCCTACATATAACCTTTTGTATGGTGCTAAATAGCCTAGCAATGCTGGTGTACCGTAAAAAATACAGTCAATCAATCAATCAGTGTTGAACTCAGTTTCTGCAAGATAATGTCTTTATTGATAATTGGATTTCAACCAAATTCAGCAGCAAACACAATATTAATGTGGCCTTTTCTGGGTTTAATTTTCAGTATTCTTCATCATTGCATTTCTGTCAAAAAATCTTGCAGGGTTTGATTGTCAGTGTTACCATTTAGCATTCTACACCGACCTGCTACACAGTTATTGCCCCATTTGTCATTTAACACACTGAATTTGTGTTGTATTTCAGTCACAGCTTTATATTGAAGACAATGAGTTTGATTTTAAGCATTTTGCATCATTTTTTACTAGAATTATGGCCCCTGATTGTTGGCCACACCTTGTTTTTACACATTAACTCCATTAATTAATATTGTTTTTAAAATAAATGTTACTTAGAAAATTATCAAAAATTTTTGAGTTGTATGGTTTTATCTGCTCAAAATAATACCCCCAAAATGTTCATAACATGAGTAATGAGTTGCCAACAGTGATATTTGTGACATATTCCATCCATTGGCTTGTAACATGAAATGTTCTCAGTAAGAGTAGGCATGAGTTTACAAAGTGTAATATTCTAATAACTATAACACAACTCAAATGATGGCCCCTCCAAGTCTTATTTGAGGACAAAAAAGATCATTTTGTCTCTAATGAAGTGTTAAGTTGGTTATCTGATCATTCATCGCTTTGAGGTGTTTACATTTTGTACACAAACCATTTTAACAAAATACACAGATGTACACTACATTTAAATGAAAGTAGCCCAAAACCGAATCAAATCTAGGTATGCCATTTAGTGTAAAAAATAATGTTGTTGTGTTATCTCTAAATGTTTACTTGGTCACATCAAAAGAGATAATTTTATAGGCCTACTAATCATAGGGGCAGTGTTTACCTGGTCACATGAAAAAGTCAATTTTACAGGCCCACCTATCATAGGGTCATTGTTTACCTGGTAACATAACAATTTTTTTTACAGCCTACCTATAAGTGGGGCAAAAGTATCTCTTTTCATTGGAATATAAAGGTAAAAACTGAAACAACAGGGGACATTTCCTCAGTTGATATTGAGGGGCCTCAAACCATATGGACAATATTACCAAACAACCCTAACTCATTTCATTCTAGCAATTTGTTAAATTAAAGAAATGAGAAGGTGGAGAAAAGAAACAGAAAACTGTGATTTAAGACTGGTCTACCTGACCATGTAATGAAGTAAACACAAAATAAACTTAAAAATGTTGTCTGCTTGCTGACAGAGATGCAGAATGCCACATAAGGCACAAGTGTTCTAGGTTGTCTCCATAGTTGCCTCATGGGTATATCCCAGGAAGAGGCATTACTAGGACTGCAATGATGCAACAGATAAGAAAATATATTTATGGCTTTTTTTAACTTGAATACTGCATTCAGCATGTAGAACTTATGTTGTATGGTTGAAACAAAGATAGTAAAGTAGATTTAAGGAAATACTGTTACCTGCATTACTGTAATAATACATGAATAACAGGAGAACAAAAACAAATTTTTATAAAAAATTGCAAGTGGAAAATTAATTTTAGTTTGGATAGCTAGTCATTTATCAGTCTGTTCACTTAGTCATAGATTTTATACATTCATTGGTCCATTGCCCTAGTAAGTGGTTAACATGGAAAATACTTCTTGCATTGTATTTCTTTTTACAGATGCTATACCACAAGTGAAACTCATCCCCGATAATGTGGTCTACTTCTCTAATGGAGGCTCATTAACTTTAATCTGCACAGTTGACCAGGATGTACTTATAACTTCAGTCACATTTAAAAGAGATGGTATAAACTATGTTGGGATTTTTAATCCAACAATACCACAGTGCAATGCTACTAAATTTTTGGGTGATGATACTTCTGTTTACTCAGTGGCATGTGACCAGGAGAGACAATTTACACTGATTAAACATGGGAACAACGCAGAAAATCACAGAAAAAAATGGATGTGTGCAATGAATTCATTGGCAGGTGGGCCATGTGTAGGAGGCAACAATCCTTGTCTCAGTCAAATTGTTACAGCTATTATCCAAGGTAAAAAAATGTAATATTTATAAAAAAGAATCAGTGTCAGAACAGTTTCATTATGGAAATAAAGTAGATTGGAAGGTACCTCCCTCTTTAAGGCCGGCCGAGTCATACCAAAGACTTTAAAAAATGGTACTAACAGCTGCCTCGCTTGACGCTCAGCATTAGGAGGTTAGTGTTAGGACTGGTCGGCCTGGTGTCAGAATAATGTGACTGGGTGGGACATCATGCCACATGTCTGCGGCATGATGCCCCAGTGCTAGACATCACTATAAACTGTCACACTGCAGACATCGTAGCGATATGACTGAAAAATTGTTAAAGCTACATTAAAAATCTAAATCACACACAAACTCACACACACCCTTTTTAAGGAACATTGCCTTCTACTGTAGAAAGGTAGCTAGCTTATAAAGACTGTGATCAGGTCTCAGATGATAGGAACTGTCAGATAACTTGGCACACCAATGCCTACTAGGAATATATGACCAAGATAAAATTGATCATATTTGTATTTTATTGGGGAAAGAACAGTGCATACTTAATGCTTTATAACGTGGATAATTCAGTCTGAATTACTAAGTTTAAAACCTTTTTCTAAAATTGTCCTGAAGTGATCATACTTGATTAATTCAAATAAAGTGGATTGAATCTTGACATGAAAAGTTCCCATTCTCTAGAAATGAATGAATAGGTCTTTGAATGAATGCTTGGCAAAATGAAAATTTTATTGTGGGGTGAATGCAAAGGTTATGTATCAGCACAAATAATGCTTTTTTCAAACCAAATTCCCATAAAGGACAGTGATTACCTTGGCATCTGTAAGTCTATCACTTTAATTCATCTGTATGTCTGTTTGTACATCAGTACATTTGTCTGCTCCCTAGTTAAGGTCTTTCTTAATATTTTTTATAGTGAAAGCCATGCAAGTATGCATTTGATATCAACTTATTCAGTAACAGGTGTTGTTTTTCAGAATTTGATAACACACACCTTGAAATAGTAATTATTTTTACTTTATTTGGATCCACATGCATCCATAAAGAAGACTTTGTTTACAATTTGCATTACAATATCAAATAAAGCTAAATTAAACCAAAAATTCTGTGAGTTATCAACAGCTAGTTCATGTACCCACTAAGATAACATAGGTATCTCAAACACCAATTGATTATATTTATACTAACAATGCTGACAATATTATAGAAGTTGCAGTTCCACAACATTCCATAAATGATCATCACCCTATATGCTGTACATGAAAATTAAGTCAAAAAAGTAAAACTTATCATCACAAATATATTGGGTATTGAATAGTGAAAGATTCAATTCACAAAATGTATATTCCTTAAAGAACTGAAAGATATCCCTTGGTCAGTAATTGAATGTTTTGATGACCCATCAGATGCTCTTGATATCTGGATAGATATGGTTACTGACATCCTGAACACTCATGCTCCTATTAATTTCTAGGGAGTCAACCAACAAAAATCAACCAAACTGGATTACAGGTGATATACTGAATGCTATTAAGACAAGGGATAGATTTCATAAATTAAAATATACCAACAATTACAGATAATGACAACAGAGCCAACTCGCTAAGGCAAGGAAAACTTACTCTTCCACTGAAAAATCAGATAGTATTATGAAAAAGAATCCTGGAAAACTCTGGAAAACCTTCAATGACTTGATGGGGAAATCTGTCAATAACCTGTCATTTACATGTATTAGTGATGCAAAAGGTGTTATTCAGCAAGAACCTCTTGAAATTGTGAGCATGTTTCCACAAAACTTAGAAAGGAAGATAGCTTCAAAATACCTAAAATAAGTCTTGAATTCATTATAAATCAATTAGACCAACTTGATGTCAAAACAGCTATAGGTCTAGATAATATATGTGCAGAATTGCTACAACTCTCATCTCAAGTGATTACACCCTTATTTATGTATATCTTCAATCTAAGTATTTCCACAAGTATTTTTCCAAACAGGCTAAAACTGGCAAAAATAACTCTAATACATAAGAAGGGAGATCTTTCTGATATGAATATCTATAGACCTATATCAGTTTTTTCATCGCTTTCAAATATATTAGAAACACATGTTGGTACTGAACGTAGAAACTACCTTGGATCACAATCAGGCTTCCTTGAAAGACGTTCATGCCAAACTACACTAACTAGAATGGTGAATGATGGGTTAACAGCAATAGATCAAGGTAACCATGTTGTTGTTGTTGTTGTTGTTGTTGTAGGGTTTAATGCCATTTTTCAGCACTAGAGAGGCTATACATGGCAGCCAGTATAAATGGTGGAGGAAGAACCCTAGAAAACCCTGGAAAGAATCAGTGACCCATGAGAAGCTATTGGCAGGCTTTCTCACATACCCACATTGGCCAAACCTGAGACCTGAACCTACACAGACAGAGGTGAGATGGCAGTGATCCATAATGGTGAGCACTTCAGACCACTCGGTCACTTGGAGCTCCTCAAGGTAACCTTGTAGGTAAAATGTTTCTCGACCTTACAAAGGCTTTTGACCTTGTAAATCACAGAATCCTGCTGGAAAAACTCAGTATTTATCAAGTTAACCATGAAAGCTTAACTTAGTTTCCAACGTATCTTGAAGGCAGACAACAAATTTCTAAGAAAGATTGGTTCTTGGACAATTGCTCTTTCTGCTGTACATCAATGATTTATCATATCATATTGTGCTATCCACCATGTTTGCAAATCACAACACTATAGATCATTGGATAAACAGGCCATGAGATTAGCACTAAATTTGGTTAAAATAAATAACTGGTGTGAGCACAGTGTTATGAAGATAAATGCAGCCAAATCAAAAGCCATGGGCAAGAGCAAGAGTGAAAGCTGAGAGAAATTATTTCAAAGTAATGATAAAAAGAATGGATATACAACAGTCTGGAAATGAAAAACTACTTGGCATCATGATAGACAGTATCTTGTGCTGGAAATGCAAGTTGATAAGGTCATTAAAAATAATTAACTCTTTGTTTTATCTCTTGAACAGAATAAAATCTTATCTCCCTGAAGAACAGAGAAAGTTACTCTACAATGTATATATTATGCCACACCTAGAATATTGTTGTTCTTTGTAGGGTAATAGTGGTATAGAAAATCAGGAAAGATTGCTGAAATTTCAAAAAAGAGCAGCTAGAGTTATTTTTGATGCTGATTTAGATAGACCATTAACAAATCTTTTTAAAACCCTAAAATGGCTTCCATTTCAACAGAGATCACAATTTCAAAAGGGTTTACTAGTCTATAAATCCTTACATGGTTTGACTCCTGATTATCTTAAATTTGTTCAAAATGTACACATGTATGAACTATGATCCATCTCAAACAACAACTTATATTTACCTAAACCAAATTCAGAGTTTTATAAGAAGAGTTTTGCTTTTTCTGGAGGCAATCTATGGAATTCCATACTGCCTAAGTTATATAAAGTCAGCTGACTCATGCCAAGCTTTGAAAAAAAAGCTTCTTTGTCAACATCTACGGAAACAATTATTTGTATGAGTTTATTAATTTAATACTACTAAGTTGTACAAATTGTTATATCATGTTCTCACCTATAATGTTTTACACATGTTCACTACTACTCTTTGTATGAATCCTGTAGGTACTCATCCTTAAAGCCTTGTACATATTTTATTGTAATAATAGATCAGTTGTCTAGTCTTTAATATCATGTGTTGCTTAAAGACACCTCAGCTTGTAAAACTTGTGCATTTATGTATAAATGTAATTACAGAAGGCATCATGGAAGATTGGTCAGTTGACACAATGAACTTCTTAAATAAGTTTATTATTATTATTATTATTATTATTATTTAGAAAGGGCTCTGTTTACATGCTCTAGAATCATGCTGCAAAACTGTGTTAAAGAAATGGATATATTTTGATGAGGTCAATCTAAAGATGCGATCCAGTACAAACTGGATTCAATGTCATGCACTGTGATGTCTCAATAAATGCTATGCATGTTACAAAAAATTGTACTACCTGATATTGTGACAACTAGACCCAACATGCTCTTTTTTAACCTAGTTTATTAAATAATAATAATAATAATAATAATAATAATATGTGGATATACTACAGTGCCTAATCTTTAGAAGCTGAAAGTACTTTATAATATTAGAAAAAAATACGTACAAGGACAAGATTACAAAAAAGCATGATGAAATTACATAACAAGAACATACTGACAATAATTAAGGAAGTAATCTTTATTAAGTCTTCAAGTCTGTTCTTATAGTCTGTACTTTGAATGAGATCACAGTGTCCTTGTGTCTAGGATCAATGGGCAAAAGAACATTGTTCATATGGCTTCGTTTATACAGTGGAAACATTGAAAATACTAGTGTTGGAAGAGAAGCATCAGTTTCTAGATGAGGTGTATACATGGTTGAGGTCAGATAGGTATATTGGGATTGGAGCCAGTCAAAAAAAGGTAGCTTAGTGAACAGATTTGGTGTTTAATTTCAAATTGAACAGGTAGCCATTGATGGTTACAGAACAGGGGCAGGTGTGCTGAGTTGATTCTACTCTAAAGATGATCAAAGGATTTTCAGTGTTTTGAACGTTTTGAACTTTCTATAGTAGATACTGAGATAAACCAGATAGAAGTGAATTATACTACATATTAATAAAACAATACTCCAGTCTTGAAAGTACAAAGGAACACACAAGTATTTTAGAGGAATCAACTGAAATTAAATTGTGAATGGAGTAATGATACATTTCAACTCAATGTATGCAGCCTTGCATATCTTTATTACATGTTGGTGTCATAAGAGAATACTGTTGAGAGTGATGCCTAAGTTTTGTACTGTGTGAATTTAATGTTGATATTGCTGATACTTATTGTATGAAGTAAAGGATATGAATGAAAAAGTCTTGATGGCTTCAGTTTTATCATAATTCATCTGCATCTTGTTAAATGTCATTGATGATTTCAGAACGGAAATGCACCTCTCTATGCCTTGGATGGTAGCATCAGCTTCAGTTTCGCAGTTAGATTTGTATATTTGGGTGTCATCAGCATATAACTGGTGAGACACTCGGTGTCCATCTGTGTGACTTGAGAGTGGCTGAGTGTATAGAATGAAGAGAAAGGGACAGAGAACAGACGCCTATGTAACACCAAATCATATATTGATTGGGCTAGAATGTTTTCCATTTATGGACACAATTTGTGCCCTATTGCCTAAGTAGGAGTTGAACCATAGTAAGGCTGTATCAAGAATACCAAACACATGCTGGAGACAGTGAAGTCATATATCATAGTCTACTATGTCCAAAGCCACAGACAAGTCAGAGTGTAAGGAGTGTAATCTTTTCACTGTCCAAAGCAGAGAGGTCATTAACTACTATTAGAAGGGCAGTTTCAGTATTATGGCAAGGGAAGACTGTACTTTGCCAAATATACTATTTGTATGTTGCTAAAACATGTCAAGTGTGAGTTTCTTCAACAGAGGCATTACAATAGCCGTTTTGAAAAATGATGTGAATTCGCCAGATGAAAGAGAAGTATTGATAACGTCGGTTAATGTAAGCAGTATTGAATCTAAGCACTCAAGCAGCAGTGATGTCAGAACTGGATCAAGTTCACATGACTTGTATGTACCAAATCCACAGAGACAGGTTCAAATGCTGTTAAAGGTTACAGTGTATATTCTGTATCAGAACTGCGTCGTAATCTTAAAGACTTCTTTGCAGCTGGAACTTTCAGCAAATTTAGTTCTGTAGTAGGCTGATTTTTCTGCTTGAACTATGTTTATGATGTTTTTCTTGGCAGCTTCATAGCCTCTCAGCCTTACAGACATCTTTTTTAGCTGTGTGCAGCTGGTCTCTAACACTACTATACCATGGAGAACACTTTTGAATAGATACTCTGCAATTTGTTGATGGGGCATGTTTGTCAAGTAATGAACACAAGAACTTGTTGTAATGCTGTAGGAGGTAATAAAGTTGTTAGGTTTGCTTGGATGTCATGTTACTTTCAATTTTGTACAAGTGATGCCATCAGTATGGCTGCCATTACTAAATATAGAAAAGTATTTAAGCAGCTTCTATAATCTTGGCAGAATTTGACTAAATTTGTCAGAAAGCATTCCGTCATTTTTGACAATCACTAAACAGAATTTGACTAAATTAAAAGAAAGAGTTCTGGCATAAAGGTCTTTCATTTGCTGTGCTGATCCTAAATGAAATTTGACCTCTAACCCTAACCCTAACCCTAACCTTCTACTTCTAAGAAAAAGAAAAAAACTTGAAACAACTTCCTTAAGCAAATTTGATAGCCATGATCTTGGTATGAAATTCTTTCAAGTTTGTTCAAATAATGCCAGTCAAACATGGCTGCTGTTACTAAATTAATGTAAACCTTAAAGTGATTTATCAAAACCACTTAACAAAATGTGATCAAACATAATGTAAAGCATCACTACATGGCCACCATTATTAAAAATATAAAAAATTTAAATAACTTCCCAGAAACAGTCAAGCAGATATTGACCAAATTTGCCAGAAAACTATCTAATTTTATGGACTTTCAACTGCCTAGAAATGATGCTGATTCATGGTCATAATTGTTTAGCTCACCGGGTAATAAGTGAAATGAGCTTCTGGCATTATAAGCCTTTTGTCCATTGTGCATCATGTGTGATCCATTAACATTTTGTTTTCTTCTAAGTACCGCTTGAACAATTTGCTTACAATTAATTATGCAGGGATGATTCTGGCATTAAGGATTTTAAAAGTTGTTTCGTTGATTCTCAACCATCATTCAATATGGCCACTATTACTAAAGTAAAAAGAAAATTGACAAAACTTGTAAAAATAAAACCTGCTTAGCAGGATTTGACCAATATTTGAGAGGAAGCATTTATGAAGATCTTTGAACTTTGTTCAAATGATGCTAATCCACTTCTAAATATGACTACCATTACTTAAAGGAGAAAAACCTTTAAATCACTTCTTTAAAAAACTGCCCAATAAAACTTTGCCAGATTTCACAGAAATTATTCTTGCATGAAGTCATATCAGTTTTATACAAGTGATGGCAAGCCATCTTCAACTTTGGATGCCACTATTAACAATAGGAAAAACCATGAAATAGTTTCCTAATTCCACTCAGCAGAATTTGAACTAATTGGGTAGCAAGCATCCTGGCATGAAGGGCTTGAAGACTTCTACAGATGGATTTGATTAGATTCAGCTGTCATTACTAAAAACAAAAGCACCTTGAAACAACTTCCTTTCTAGAACTGCTGAACAGATTTTGATGACAAATGATAGAAACCATCCTGACCTAATTTACTCTCAAGTTGCTGCAGATGATGCTGATGCGCTATGGCCACTATTACTAAAAAGGAACATTTTTAAAAGACTTTTCAAAAACCACTCAGCTGAATTTGGCTAAAGAAAGAATCGTTTAAAGAACTTTTTCTCAAATCCCTCAAACCCAAACAAAACTTTACCAAAATATAAAATCAAACTTGTATAAATTGCTGTAACTTTTTTGCAGGTTATGCCAATCCACCATCAAATATGTCCACCTTGTCTGTAAATAGAAAATAGAAACAACTTTGTCTTTGAAAGCTACAAAATAAAATTTTACCAACTTAGAGATCATTCTGGAATACCTAATTATCACAAGTGAAACAAAAATGATCAAAAGTGGATATAATCTAGTGAAAATCAATTACAAAGAGTAAAACATAAATGAATTAGAGCCGGTAATGAATTAATGAAGCAAAAGCAAACAAGAATAAACATGAGTTCTTAAAACAAAATCAGATAAATATTGAGTTCTTACTATTGGAAATATGAATTCATGTGTAAGTATACATACATATTTTTAGTGCTTTTAAGGAGCAATGTGAAATTTCAAAATCAGTGCTAAAAAATAACTTTTTTCAGTATTAGCAAAATTTTAAAGTTGTAAAATTCATCACTGAAACCATTCAGCAATTGACCAGCATTCAGAATTGTAACTAGACAAATGATAGCTTGCAAGCATCAGTTTCAAACCGTGAAAATTGAAAGTAATTTATTTTACTAGTAAGCTGGGAAAAAGAGGGACTGTTCAATGAAATTGTGAAGGGTTTTATATATTACTATATATTAAACTCCCAAATTACTTCGTTGATCATAGTAGTTTTCTCCCTTTTGTACAACAACCACTAAAAGTATAAACTTAACATAATTCTTATGATTGTGAACCCTCTCTCAACGCCCTGTTTACTTCGGGATGTGGTACAGGCCTGCTTGTCATAAGGGGTACCTAATGGATGGGACCTTATTGTTTTGGATGTGTCCTATGATGATGTTCCAGCTGCTAAGATAATTGAATTTTTGAAAGGGTGAGGTTTAACTTGACAACACAATTTCAGTTGACTCATCGTCACCATACAGTTGCGATACAGAATTTCAGCGGCAACCATTAGCAGCATTTGAACCTGTCTCTATGGATTTAGTACGTACAATCGTGATAAAGAGTGCACCAAAGTCATGTGAACTGGATCCGATTCCGACGTCACTGCTGCTAGAGTGCTTGGATCCAATATTGCCTTCACTAACTGATGTTATTAATACCTCTCTCTCATCTGGGGAATTCCCATCATTTTGCAAAACTGCCATTGTAAAGCCTCTGCTGAAGAAACCAACACTCGACCATAATGATTTAAAGAACTACCGCCCAGTTTCTAATCTGCCATTCATGTCAAAAATCTTAGAAAAAGTTGTTCTATCCCAACTTGTATCTCACCTGAATTCAAACAGTCTTTTTAGCAATGTACAGTCTGCATATCACCCTTGCCACAGTACTGAAACTACTCTTCTGAAAGTAGTCAATGACCTTCTCTCTGCTTTGGATGGTGGAAAGATTACAGTCCTCACTCTCCTTGACTTGTCTGCAGCATTTGACACTATAGACCATGATATATTACTTCACCGTCTCCAGCATGTATTTGGCATTCATGATACGGCCTTACTATGGTTCAAGTCCTACTTGGTCAACGGGACACAAATTGTGTCCGCAAATGGAAAACACTCCAGCCCAGTTGATCTATGCTGTGGTGTTCCACAGGGGTCTGTTCTTGGACCTGTTCTCTTCATTCTATACACTCAGCCGCTCTCAAGTGTCATAGATCATCATCCAGTGTCTCACCAATTGTATGCTGATGACACCCAAATATACAAATCTAGCCACCCAACTGAAGTTGAAGCTACCATCCAAGGCATAGAGAGGTTCATTTCCGATGTGAAATCATGGATGACATGTAACAAGCTGCAGATGAATGATGATAAAACTGAAGCCATCCTGATTACAACACAAAGACTTTCTCATTCACATCCTTTGCCTCAGACAATAAATATCAGCAACACCAACATTAAATTCACACAGTCAGTACGAAACCTCGGTGTCACTCTCAACAGTACTCTCTCGTTGCACCAACATGTCATGAACATACGCAAGGCTGCATATCTTGAGCTGAGATGCATCAGCTCTTTTCGCAAGTATTTTTCAGCTGATGCCACTAAAACACTTGTGTGTTCCTTAGTGCTTTCAAGACTGGACTATTGTAACTCAATTCTGTCTGGTTCGTCTCAATATCTACTTCAGAAACTTCAAAAAGTTCAAAATACAGCTGCTCGAATCATCCTTAGAGTACCGCGATCAGAGCACGCCTCTCCCCTGCTCTGTACCCTACACTGGCTATCCATGCGATCCAGAATTAAACACAAAATTTGTTCTCTGTGCTACGTTTCACTGACGGGCTCCAGTCCAACATACCTATCTGACCTCACCCATGTGTACACACCTGCAAGATGCTTACGCTCCTCTTCTGACACTCGTATTCTCATTATTCCCACTATGAAGATGAAATCATATGGACAACGCTCTTTTGCATACAAGGGCCCAGCAACGTGGAACGAATTGCCCGCTGCACTTAGACACAAAGACACAGTGATCTCATTCAAGAGCGCTCTTAAAACTCACCTATTTCAACTGCAAGAACAGACTTAAAGACCTAAAAATGTATCCTTGCCTTAAATATTTACAGCATATTTTCTGTTTCTACTTTCATGGTGTTTGTTTTTAATTTTGTAATCATATCATTATACATGTTTTTTAAGTGTTGTCAAATGTTGTAAAGCGCTTAGAGCTTCTAAAGATTAGGCGCTATACAAAGTCCTCATTATTATTATTATTATTATATAAGTATTTTACATGTACTTCCTCTGTTATGTATATGTAATTTAATTATTTATTTGTTAGTTTTACATTTTTTAAATTTTATTTTATTCCATCACATGTTATTGTAATGATAACTTTATCTACTGGATTTGATATTTTTTTAGAAATTCAGTTCAGTTCTGTTTAACCTTAAAATAACCAGTAGTTGAAACATTGTATCTAGTTGCTGACCTAGATTCAGAACTAGTAAGAGTTTGTGGTAAGCAACTTTTTTTATTATTTTTTTTTTCCAGAGTAAGAACCATTGATTTTAGCAAAAGCCATACTAGAGTACATGATTTTAGGCACGTGAAAAAGTTTATATGTTGTTCTAGAAGGTGATCATGTGACCTCATACAGGAATTTGTTTTGCGTCTTAATTTACTGTATAACCGTTTTCTTCATAAGAATTAGCGAGTTGGGCTTTAAACTTTGACACTTAAAGGTGTTTTGTTGTGACCAGTTGAGTTGAATTTTTATTTTATGTAATTAGTGATTCTTTCCCTGGAAAATATTAGTGCTCATACAGAAATTCTTGGACAAGGAAATTTATCGAAATTTATTCAGAATTCCAAACAGGAATATTATTTTCTTTGATTCAATAAGGAACTGTTGACATGGCAACACTTTGAAGGTTATCAAAGACGTCATCGCCTTCCATCTTGAATTTCATCAGGATTCGAACTCAGATTCATTTAGGACTATTTAATAATAGAACTTATAATTTTTTAATTCTTGGATTAATTTTGGATTTGATTCATTAACCGTAAGTCCTTTTTCTCATTTTTACCTTGGTTTTCTAGGGAAATAAATTATTTGTTAAATTTTACAAAGCTTGTTGTCTTCACTATTTTCTTGTTTCTTTTTATAAGAGCCTAGAAAAGTAACACCTCTTTAAAGATTTTGTTGTTGATGCTGTACTGTTCATAAACCAGTAAAACTTATGGGATGGCCTGTTGTCCATTATTTAATGTCTGCTGTATGTAAGTACAAGTTTATTAAAACTACTTCTCCTAGACGTCTTGGACGATTGCCGTAAAGCCTTACACACAGTTCTTCCGCTATATATTTTGTCTTAATGAAAGTGGTGCTGCTCAGACATCCAATATGCTACCATATCAGTCACCTTGTAAATTTTGTTATTGCTTCTCCACTGAATGAATGCTCATACCAACATGGAGTTTTCACTAAAAGATAAAAGATTTCTTATGATGTCTACAGGTTCTAATTAAAAATGGTTTAGATCAGATGTATATTATGGCTATCATGGCAGCCTTATTGAAAATCTGGTTATTGCTGCTTCACCTAAGTGAATATTCATATCAACATGTGATTTCACTAAATGTTTTTTTATGATATGTAGTTGGTTCTAAATCTCAACCATTATAGCTACCATCTTGAAAATCTTGTTATGATGTCTCTTCCAAAACAGGAAGTCATATTGACATAGGTCTTTCATCAAAAAACTAATTATGGTGTCTAGTTGGTGCTAAATGAAAATGGTTCTGTTCAAACATAAAAGTATAGCCAGCACAATGGCCATCTTGAAAACTTTTTATTGCTATCATCCTTAATACATGGATATTTCAGCATGGAGTTTTCACTGAAAATGTTTTTATGTCTAATTGGTAAATACAAATGATCCCAGTCAGATTTCTAATATGACTACCATGGTAACAATCTTTAAAATTTTGTTATCATTACCCCTCCAGAACAGAAAGTGATATCAACATTCGGGTTTCAACAGAAGAATTTTGTCATGTCCAGTTCATCCAAAAATGGTGTGACTTGGACATGCATTGTGGCAACCACAGTGTCCATCTTGAAAATCTTGTTATTTCTACTCCTTCTGAACAAAAAGTCACATAAGCACAGGATTTTCACCAGAAGATTTCTTATGGTATCTAGTTGATCTAAAATAAAAATTATGGTGATGTGATATCCACCTTGAAAATCTCATTATTAATACTCCTCCAGAATGAAAAATACAAACTTCATATGGTAACTAGTTGATCTTCAGCAAAAATTGTGTCAGTCTGACATATAGTAAGGCCATCACTACTTTTCCTAGATATAAATTTGTATCCATATTGGGTTTTCACCAGAAGACTTGTTATATCTTGTTGGCTCTCGGCATGGCCACCATGGAAGCCTGCTTGAAAATCTTGATATTGCTAATTGGAAAGTCAACATCTAATTTCGTCCAAAGGCTTATTATGATATCTGGATACTTCTGAATGACATGATTGCCTTTATTAATCACTGCCATCTCACCTCTGTCCTCATGGACTCAAGTCTTGGTCTGTGCCAATGTGAGTATGTAATAAAGCTTGCCAGCAGCTTGCCATAGGGGCTTTCCTGGGGCTTTCCCAGGTTCTTCTCCCACATTTCCTTTAGCAGTTATCACTGCATTCCCAAATGTCATCTTACTTTCAGGACATAAGTTATAGAAAGAAGAATACAAATTTACATGTGTTTTCTATATTGCTTGTACTAAGGGTCAGTTAAATTTCCTCCTTTTATTTATATCAATAAATTTCATAATGTGATTCACTACATTGATAAGCTGACCTTTTGGCATGGTATGCCACTGTCTGCTTTACAGTCATTGGCCCTCTTTCCCAAAAGATGTCTACATATTGCATATATTTAGCATGCTTCATAAGATGTGGAAAATGACTTTTTTCAATAAATAAGGAGACTAAATGAAGAGAGTGACACAAAACTTCAGGATTATATTTGTACTGTTGATATAATCATTACAGAACATTGGAACAGAACAACATTGGTATGGGACACTCAGACAGACAGACAGATTGACTATTGGAAGACACATATTCAATAAATTAAAAAAATGAAGGAACAGACACATGTACTCAATGCTTGAATACTCAAACAGTGGTTGCTCTAATTGAATCTGTGCAATTGTTTTTGATGTTGTTAAACTTCTTTTTATAATTGTGCATGCAATAGTTGTAATTAAAGTTTGTGGGATATTATTTGTATATTGATTTTATTATGGATATATTTTTCTTGTACACATAATTATGGGAACCTTTGGGGGCCTTGGATGGACAAGTGGTTTAAAGCACTCACTGTTACCAATCACTGCCATTTTACCTCTGTTGATGTGGGTTTAAGCCTCAGTCTTGGCTAATGTGGGTATGTGAGAAAGTTTGCCTGTAGCTTCCCGAGGGTCAGTGGTTCTTCCTAGGGTCTTCCCAGGTGTTTCCTCCACCAGCTAAACTGACCACCATGTGCTGAAAATTAGATCATTAATAACATTCTAATTTAAAATAATTCAAATGAAAGCATTTGTCAGTAAAACCGTAACTCATGTAGTGAAAATTAAATTGATACTTACTTCTCTCAGACTGTAATGAAATGTGGTTTTCCTCACCATGTCTTACTTGCAACTGAGAATATGAAATAGAAGCTTGTCTCATTTTTTCTCTTACTAACTTAATGGGAATGGCTTTTTCAAAACTGATGATTTCTCCCAAAGAATGATACATTTTTTTTATCAGTGTAGAACACCATTTCCACAAACAAACAATTTTAAAAAATCATTTGCTTAGTACTCTGGTGCTATTCTTTGGGATAAACTCACAGAAAACATTAGATCAGAAGAAAATCTAAATGTGTTTCAAAGAAAATCATATGACCATTTTTAATGAAGGCATTTGTCATTGTATATACTGAAATGCATGCACTACAGTTTACTTTGATAATATATTATCATACATTATTAACACTTAGTTTGTTTCATGTAAGCATGCTTTATTATTACGTTTTTGGTACTTACAATTGATTGCCTCAGAGGAGAATGATATATTACCTGTATAGCTAGCCCATTTTATTATTGTCATTAGATTTTTTCAAACTTGCAATATATGACTACCAGTATGATAACCTTTCCAACTAGCACATATTATTAAATTCTGTTTGGTTTTTAAGCCACCCTTTGCAATTGAAATATAATTTTTTTTTCTTTTATTTGTCAAAGATCAAAGTCTGTTCTTCCATGTCTATTATTAACTCTGACAAGTCTTATTTTTCAGTTCCTGTAACCACTGTTCAGTTGGTAAATGGTTCAGGCCAAACATTATCCTCATCAGTAAATATTGTCAGGGCACAGAGTACTGGTATCAGATGCAGCACTGCTCCCAGTGGTAGTAGACCTCGTGCTTTATTCCAATGGTACTATAGGCAAGGAAACCAGTCACCAGTATTAATTGTGGACCAGTCTATTTCCCCAATGCCAGACCCAATAATAGTACCAGGACAGCCTGAGTCAGACCTGCTGGAATCCTACAGTACATGGACACTGACAGGAAATGCATCGTATCATAATATGTATGTATACTGTCAAGCTCAAGATGAGACCAACACAGGGAATTATACACAGTCAGATGAAGTACAGCTCAACATAGTGTGTATGTATATAGAAGTCTTAATTATATTATTGTGATATTGTGTGTATATATATTCATGTCTTAATTATAATATTATGTTTGTTGTTTAGATAATAAACACTGATTACTTGTAATTCTGTTCCAGAATAAATTTAACTGAGATATTAGGAGTTGATGGTTAATACTGTGTCTCTTTCATTAACATCAACTTATGCCCATTCTGTCAATAATCCTTATGGCTGATGCTGTCACTATATCATTAAAATCAATTTATCACATAGTAGGTATAGTTTTCCTATAGTATGTGCAGTTTCATATTTTTGATATTACCACAAGTTAAAATATCACTTTATGTGATTCTGATTGGTCCAAATAAGCCCATGAAATTATTGTGCAGTATCTTCTTTACTGATTGGCTGGGATCGTGGGAAAACATCTTTAACCCCACCTTCTGGAATGTTTTGTTTTGAATGAACATTTTTGGCAGCCATTTTTTAACTCGACTCACGAAAGGAAATTGAGGAAAAACTATCTCGGCTGTCTGAATATGGATATGTTACCCCCACAGGGGTTTGTTATGTCATGTATAACAATATCATCATAAGAAAAATAGCGTAAAACTACAAGACAAGAACAACAATAAGAAGTAAAACTAAGGGTATTGCTTATTTGATAGCGGGTGACGGGGTGGGGGGAGGAGGGGCGGTATATCTGTAACATAGATATAGAATCCACCGTATATACAAGCGTGGTTTAAATGTTAACTTACAGAAGTAAATAAACTCACCTCTGCTCACAGAAGAATCTGGATATAAATGGGTCTCCTAACTGACAGAACTTTATCCAACCACAGCATCTTTATGCAGTTTATATGGGATTCTGACTCGAAAAGAAATTTGTTTACGTCTTCTGTACAGTCTATATTGTTCCAAATCAAATACTGCAAACATCTGGTCACAAATGCATTGCAGTAAATGTGGGAATTTTTGCATCTAGTAATCCTGTTTCACATGAAAATCGCAACAATATAATGTTTTGTTCAGAAAGTGACATTTTAGGGTAAACATGTACTGTAGGCCTTCTGTGTACCGTGTCAAACAATGTGGCATCACATCGCATTGATCATTCTGTTTTGAAAAATGATTTTGTCATTAGAAAATGTTCTGTTTATTCGGATGGAAGCTTTTTCTTTGATTTATAGTTTGTAAAAAAGTACAATCTACTTTTACCAGTTCAACTTTGTTTGGGACTATATTTTATGCACAACAAGTGAAAGGTGCACCATCTGTCAGAATGAACGAAATTATTTGTTCTTCTTTCTATCTAAATAATTTCCACTGAAATAAAAACTATGTGATAAAAAGAATCTCAAATGGGTAATGATTTAATATTAAATTTATGAAACTCGTTGAATAATGTCTGCTTTTGCTTGCCAAGGCTCGCAAAAGCGGGACATTATTCAACTCATTTCATAAATTCAATATTAAATCATTACCATTTGAGATCCTCTATATATGGATATTCTGTCAATAATCTTTAGGGTTAATACTGTCACTATATCATTACAATCAATATATGGATATTCTGTCAATTAAAAAATCCTTATGGTTCATGCTGTCACTGTATCATTAGGTGTTATTTGTATGGGATGGACTGTCATTAATAATGATAATAATAATGATAATAATAACTTTATTTAAAGAGGGTGACACAATTAGTTGCATGGAACTAGTCCTCCTTGTGGCCGTCTGTTATTTGCATATTTACATTCAAAGCACATTTACACACACACACACACACACACACACACACACACACAGCATTAATAATGAGCTGTATTTATATATGGATATAATAAACATAAAATTTGAACATGCTCCAACTAGGTATATACAATACAAATTTAAGAGAGACAACAAAATGGAAGGTTGGTGAATTTATACTTTAAGCTGTAATGCATTTGTCAAATTGAACACTCAGGTTCCTCTTTTTATCCATTGAATTAGATTATAATTAAATTCATTTTTATTTCTACTCTTTTAATTTCCTTTGAAATTCTGCTCCAAATTAGTTATTCTAAATATTGAAAACTTAAGGAGTTCTTGTTTGGTTTTGGGATGAAAAGGTGGTTAGATGAAATTGATCTTCATTTGGGAGTGTTGCCTTGTTTTCTAGCATGAAATAGTTCATTGAGATATAATGGGACCATAATGTTTTAAACTTTGTGAACAGGTCTATTCTTTCTCAAAAATACTTGTTCACTTACTGTTAACATTTTAATATCATTCATTGCCGGTGGAATGTTCTCATTATTATCTAAGATGAGTCTGCAATATTTTTTTTGGAAGCGGAAATAATTTGCAAATACATCCATTAGCACACATTTGTTATTACTATTCCTCCTAAACTACTTGGAAGATTGCTGTGAAACTTGACATGCAAATTTATCTCTTAGACTAGTTCATCCAGAATAAAAATGGTGCCACTTGCACATCCAATATGGCCACAGCAGTGGTCATCTTGAACATCTTGTTTTTGCTACTCTTGAGTGGCTGCTCATATTAATATATGGTTTTGGCTAAAACTCTTTTGCAAAGACTAGCATGCATGGAATATATACTAAAATAAGTCATCTGGGCCATGTAGATTTTTAATGCATGGAATATATACTGACATGACTCATCTGGGCCGTGAGGATTTTTAATACATGGAATATATAATAAAATGACTCATCTGGCCATGTGGATTTTAATGCATGGAATATACAAAATAAAATGGCTCATCTGGGCCATGTAGATTTTTAATGCATGGAATATACACTAAAATGACTCATCTGGCCATGTGGATTTTAATGCATGGAATATACAAAATAAAATGACTCATCTGGGCCATGTAGATTTCAATGCATGTAATATATACTAAAATAACTCATCTATGCCATGTAGAATTTTAATGCATGAAATATATACTAAAATGACTCTTCTGGGCCATGTAGATTTTCAATGCATGGAATGTATACAAAAATGACTCATCTAGGCCATGTAGATTTTCAATGCATGGAATGTATACAAAAATGACTCATCTGGGCCATGTAGATTTTCAATGCATGGAATGTATACAAAAATGACTCATCTGGGCCATGTAGATTTTCAATGCATGGAATGTATACTAAAATGGCTCATCTGAACCATGTAGATTTTTAATGCATGGAATATGTACTAATATGACTGATCTGGGCCATGTAGATTTTCGATGCATGGAATATATACTAATATGACTCATCTGGGCCATGTAGATTTTTAATGCATGGAATATATATTAAAATGACTCATCTGGGCCATGTAGATATTTAATGCTTTTATTAATTATATTTTATTATTCAGATCCTCCAGTTGTTCAGCTTTCCACATACCAGTCTACATATAATGTGACAGAAGGCATGCAGAATTTTGTTTTCACCTGTAATATTATTGAGGCAAACCCATTGCCACAGGCAAATAGTTATACCTGGTTACAGAAAACATCCATTATAAAAGGACAAACCTCATCTTCCTATACTCTTCCAAGTGTACAGAGGGAAGATGCTGGAGAGTATAAGTGCGCAGCTAGGAATGATTATGGCACTGGAACATCCAATTCTTTGGATCTTATTGTACAATGTAAGTGTATCCTCCTCCTCAAGCAGTTAACAGTAGTGAATGTACAAAATCGTCTAATGTTAGTTTTACAAAAACAGATGATTTAAGTCCTTGTCACTTATGTTTCACTTGCACTAGAAGCAAAGAACACAAGTATGCACAAAGAACACAGGTATGCACAAAGAACACAACTATACACAAAGTACTTGCTTACTGCATGTGACAGCTAGGATGTTGCAACTTTAGCCCTAATATTCATGACTTTCTAATCTTTCTACATCCCCAAGAAATCCAGCTTTCCCAACTCCTATAAAAATGGTAATAAATACTCTCTGATGCCAAAAACAACAGATTAACATCTAAACAACCATTTCTACAATGTTGTGCTAATGATATGAAAATAAATGACCCAACACCAGACTATTTAAAATTAGAAGAATATTTCAACTCCACAGTTCAGTACAACTTTGAAAATAACTAGTAAATTGAAATAGCCAATGAAGTCATATGCCACTCTCTAAAAAACTGAATAATCTAAAAACACAGGAAACATGTTATTAACCCCAAATTGTTAAAACTAATTGCTAATATAATGCACAAGTTTCCAGCACACATAATAAACTCAAACCTGTAATGTAATAAATTTCCTTATACCTTTTGAGAGGGCAAGGGATTATCAATGAAATATGCTCTTCTGTAAGAATGATGAATACATATAACTATTCCATTCAAATTTCATATTACCTAGTATGGAATTCTTCATGTGGCTGAATACATATAACTATTCCATTCAAATTTCATATTACCTAGTATGGAATTCTTCATGTGTCTGAATACATATAACTATTCCATTCAAATTTCATATTACCTAGTATGGAATTCTTCATGTGGCTGAATACATATAACTATTCCATTCAAATTTCATATTACCTAGTATGGAATTCTTCATGTGGCTGAATACATATAACTATTCCATTCAAATTTCATATTACCTAGTATGGAATTCTTCATGTGTCTGAATACATATAACTATTCCATTCAAATTTCATATTACCTAGTATGGAATTCTTCATGTGGCTGAATACATATAACTATTCCATTCAAATTTCATATTACCTAGTATGGAATTCTTCATGTGGCTGAATACATATAACTATTCCATTCAAATTTCATATTACCTAGTATGGAATTCTTCATGTGGCTGAATACATATAACTATTCCATTCAAATTTCATATTACCTAGTATGGAATTCTTCATGTGGCTGAATACATATAACCATTCCATTCAAATTTCATATTACCTAGTATGAAATTCTTCATGTGGCTCATAATAATAAATAAACTAAAATTAATAATATAATGAATCTTCTCAAGTGTTTGATTAAATTTATAGATGATATCAATCAAATGACATTTTGACTTTTGACTAAAGAATTTTAGATCTATGATGTATTTTGGTCTTTGAAGCCATTTAGAACTTAACATCTGTTTACATGAATGAATACTTGTCTAAACCAATAATACCAAGATTGTGTTCTCTTTAAGCAACCAAAACCAAGAACTAATGCATTGAAAAAGACATTTATATATACAGGATCTTCTGAGTGAAAACAGCTACCACTTTAACTACCACTTAGGCTGACAATCTTGATGTGTTCAAATTGGGATGTTTCAAGTACTGAAACATATTTCATACAAGCTACACACATACTACAGTGATGTAGATGTACTGTATATACATTGCAAGTTTTACATGAAATATTTGAGAGACCAATGTATATCTATATTTTGTGTGTTTAACTTTAGGTCCATGACTGTAGATTCTATTTTTTTAAGAGCATTAAATGAGTTGTCTATAGTTTTCTGTTCCTCCTATATAAGGAACCTGTGTACAGCTTGGAGTCATTTTCTGATTGGATGATTAAGTCAGGTGGTTGAGTACTGTGACATAAGTCATATGAGGATGTATTGTAAAATGTGTCACATGGAGATATGTTGTGAAATTTGTCACATAGCAATATTCTGAAATAGAGTCATAATAGAGTCATGTGGATCTATATCAGTAATTCTGATTCTATTTTGTATTTTTGTTTTTATGTTCGGTCTGCAGATGTATTTAATGTTGTGTTTGGAGTTTGTTTGAGAGGAACTATTTGTTTAAACTGTTGGAATTACGGAGTGCTCATCTGATGGTCTTATCTGGAACAACATTTTGAGATTATACTCTATCGTTGCACCAACATGTCATGAACATATGCAAGGCTGCATATCTTGAGCTGAGACGAATCAGCTCCATTAGCAAGTATCTTTCAGTTGATGCCACTAAAACACTTGTGTGTTCCTTAGTACTTTCAAGACTGGACTATTGTAACTCAATTCTGTCTGGTTCGTCTCAATATTTACTTCAGAAACTTCAAAAAGTTCAAAATACAGCTGCACGAATCATCCTTAGAGTACGACGATCAGAGCACGCCTCTCCCCTGCTCTGTACCCTACACTGGCTATCCATACGATCCAGAATTAAACACAAAATTTGTTCTCTGTGCTACGTTTCACTGACGGGCTCCAGTCCAACATACCTATCTGACCTCACCCATGTGTACACACCTGCAAGATGCTTACGCCCCTCTTCTGACACTCGTATTCTCATTATTCCCACTATGAAGATGAAATCATATGGACAACGCTCTTTTGCATACCAGGGCCCAGCAACGTGGAACGAATTGCCCACTGCACTTAGACACAAAGACACAGTGATCTCATTCAAGAGTGCTCTTAAAACTCACCTATTTCAACTGCAAGAACAGACTTAAAGACCTAATAATGTTTGCTTCCCTTAAATATTTACACCATATTTTCTGTTTCTACTTTCGTGGTGTTTGTTTTTAATTTTGTAATCATATCATTATATGTTTTTTTTAAGTGTTGTCAGATGTTGTAAAGCGCTTAGAGCTTCTAAAGATTAGGCGCTATACAAAGTCCTCATTATTATTATTATTATTATTATTATTGGGAACTCATTCAGAAACATTCTGGACATTGCCATGGTGATACATCAAGACTGTTGGTGCATCAGAACATCAGGTCCTAGAATTCATTTGGAACTCTATATCTTGGACTTGCAATGGAACTTTTATGATAATTATGGAATTAGGTCATAATACTGTAAGTTCCTCTTAAAGTTTCATTTTTATAATTTAGAGAATAAAATTATTTATTAAGTTTGACAAAACTTGTTTGTTTTTGCTTTTTCAGTTATTTAGCTTAAGACCACGGAGTCATAACAGAGACCTACAATTGATACATTGATTCTTTCTATCTTTTATTGAAATTGTTTACAGAATGTTGCATGCCCATGAGGGCCTCATCATTCTGTCTTTTGTTGGATAAATATTGTGTATATATAGAATGTTGAATGCCCCTGAAGGCCTCATGTGGTATTAGCTAAAAGGTTAGCTAAATGAGTTGTGCCTACCAATATTTATTATTATTATTATTATTATTATTATTATTATTATTATAGTCAGCATAAAACAAGAATATCAATCTTCTTTTCCATGGACTTCATGTGATTTTTACATGTCATTTGGTCACTCAAAGAATCTATAAATATCCATTGGGTCTGACACTACAGTTTCTAAAACTGAACTGAAAGTCATTGCTGTCTAAGTATACTTTATAAACTTTAAGTTGAACATATTTGCCTTTGCAGGATGAGATCACACTTCTCAACCTTTTAAATGCATGTTTTCCAAGTCAACAATAATAGTACATGATATTTTGCTACACCATACTGAAAATTGGTGTAACTTATGGAAGAGCATAGACTGCATTGCTGGGAAGGCCATGTTAAGGTTGACAGTTCTGCATAGTTTATAATCAGTGTAACACAGGATATGGGTAAATATGGTCAAGAAAAGGCTCTGTTAAACACTTAACACCAGCCATTTATTATTTATTATATGTTTATGCATGGATGGTTGTCATATTTGTTGTCTTTGACCTTGCAAGTTTATGGACTTGGTCATAAGTTTCAGTGCCTAGATGGACAGGAAGAAGGCACTTGCTTCCTCCTATTCATCACTGGAACATCCCCTCCATTCCTAAGAAGGCTTTATGACACTTTCCGATGTTGAAAAATCACCATGTTCTGTAATGGTGGGATACATGGCTTCTTCCAAGCTAGTGAAAGCACCTGCTTCCACAAGAACAAGATCACTGACACATGGAAGGAGGTTCTTAGTGACCATGAGGAAGGAATCTTTGACAATTCCTAGTGGGAAGACACCATCACCAAATAGCAAGTCTTGACTTCCAGACACAAGGGAAGCATGGTCTTTTGACTTGTGTTGACTTGTGTTTAAATTGGGTGTTTATCATTTGATGGTATCAAGTTTCCCAAACAGAGACTTCCCAAGAAGGTCTACATCATCTTGCTAGTCATTGCATGATGACCAGGGCATTGAGTACCAAGCACCAGGTTACGTGTCGAGTGACAGACCAAGAGGGTCTTTCACCAGTCACTGGTCTCCGGATGCTTGGGTACTGAGCATTGGACACTGGGCAAAGTGTTCAGTAATATTCATCAAAGGTTTGTTACTGTTAAGACAGAGGCAGAGAGGGTGGTCCTTTGGGGATAGTGGTCCATGCTGGACTATTCTCTGCATATCAGCAACCTTGAAGGTGAATGTATTCTGCTTTTTAACACTATAGGGGTGCATTCAATCTTGTAAGACATAACTATGTTATGGTTGTCACAGACATCATAACACAGTTGATAGTTGATGCTTACCAGAGGCACTAGTGAGGAAGTTATGCCTCTTGTCTTAGCTTAGAAGCCTGGATCTTCCTTGGATGGACAGGTTTGGAGAAGATCGCTCTCATTGTCTGTCACAGTCCTCGCATAATTTTCTCTGTACTAACTGATAGTATAGATTCTTTTTCAGGTGTCAGAGAAGCCATTGGTAGACCTGTTTGCAAGGCAGCTAAACGACAAGCTACCACATTATGTCTCCTCACCTCTAGATCAGAGTGTATGGGTTGTGGATGCCTTCAGTTGAAGTGTGATTAACTGTACAACCATGATTTTCCATCCATCAGAATCGTCTCTCAGGTTCTTCACAACAAGGACTTTGTGGTCATGATCCACCTAATAATCCCTGTGGCAGCAACAGTGTGGTTTCATAATCTTAACCAGCAAGTGGACACCTCAAGGGACTTGTCAGTGAGAAGGGATCTTCTGTCTTAGCAGAAAGGTTTTCTCATGTACAATATTGCATAAATGTACCATCTTCATGCCTGGCTTATATCAAATGATTTATCGGCAAGTTTGACTTTATAAGCAAGGACTCATTTTCAGCTCTGATTCCACTGGGTTCCAGATTTTATCACCATCTCAGTGGGAGTATAAACCAGGAAATGTTTATGGTAGGATTTCCTATACACAACCCAGAACCACATACAGATGCATCAAATTCAGGCTGGTTTTCTGACTTGAAGACAGAGGCAGAGAGGGTGGTCCTTTGGGGATAGTGGTCCATGCTGGACTCTTCCCTGCATATCAGCAACCTTAAAAATGAATGCCTTCTGTTTTTTTAACACTATAGGGGTGCATCAATCTTGTAAGACATGACTATGTTATGGTTGTCACAGACATCATATCAATTGTTGCTTACCAGAGGCACTATGCCTCTTGTCTTAGACTAGAAGGCTGGAGCTTCCTTGGATGGACAAGTTTGGAGAAGATCACTCACAGTGCCTGCCACATTCCTGGGAAGCTAAATATTCTACTGGATAGTCCATCACATCAATGATGTGCACTTCTTGAAGAATTTTCTCAATACCAATTGATAGTCAAGAGTCTTTTTCAAGTGTCAGAGAAGCCATTGGTAGACTTGTTTGCAGTGAGGCTGAATAGCCAGCTACCACATTATATCTCCTCACCTCTGGATCAGAGTGTATGGGTTGTGGATGCCTTCAGTTGAAG
>JAECUM010052208.1:0-41067 GCA_016617855.1 Megalonaias nervosa | reverse complement strand
TATATATATATATATATATATATATATATATATATATATATATATATATATATATATATATGATCAGCACACTCAAAAGAATCAAAAGTCAGCTTCCAGAGTTGACTTGCTTTGTAATACTATAACCTTTGAATTTGATATCCTGAAGGTACTTTCAAACAATGAGTTTACTGCTCGCTACCGGTTGTGTTTATTCACCTCTCTGTTTGCCATCTGTAATCATAATTGATACAAATGGGCATTGATGTCTGCAGGGTAAATAGTATACACAGCATTATCTTGCTTTAATGATACCTCTTGCAACCAATTCCGGCAAAAAGATTGTCATTTGCACAAATAGTGAACGTTTTTTCAAATAGTGATTTTAATTTGAGAGATACTGTTAACCAGGATAAAATACAATCTTGGTTATTTTGCACCTTACACCATTTCATGCATGAATGGCAGGCATCTTCAAGCAATCAACTGAATTCCTGCTATCATTTGTGATTTTGTTGGATCCAGTTTTCAGTTTGATAAAATATTCAAACCTCTGAGTACAACCAAGCATGATTCGTTTCTCTATATTCACATCAATCAACAATGTGTCATGTGTTATCTGACAGAAGTGATACACAATACAGTACTGATGCATAAGCTACATATATGCAGTTTGTGGATATTTTATTCTTTAATAAACTGCTCATGATGAAAGAAAGAAGAATAAATGATAACAATACAAGGTTAGTTTCTCTCATTTTATTATTAAATAAGCATTTTGTTTATCTATTTTATTGTAATATAAAAATTAGTTTAGTTTCTTTAGTCTTGGGACATCTGCTGTAAGTGAAAAAGTTTCACCATAAGTTCTGGGACACAAAATTTATTTCATTATGTTCAGATATATGGTAAATATGGTAGCAAGCTATCAAGGCAATTCCAGTTGGAGGATCTGCTTGTTACTGAGTTGCCAGAACTGACTTGTTTTTCTTGTTTGAATGGCAGCACTGAAAACAGCCAGGAAAATATATGAAAATTTTCACTGAGTACTACGACCTTGCAAACAAGAAATTCAATGATATAACTACAACTGGTCCAACACCTAAAGTTGATTTTAGGGACAGTTTCCTGATGACTGACAATTCCATCAAGTACATCAAAGAGTTTCAAGAATCTCAGCACATCCCCCATGAAAGGGTTCCAGATTTTCAATTTTCATGCATGGCCACTTAACATAAGGAGCTTTAGAGTTTTGGGAATGAGCAGCTGAAATCCACGTTGACTGGAACTGTAGTCCATGTATATTTCACACAAAAAGAGAAAGACACAATCCTAGACGTAGACTGGTTATCTCACTGTGCAATTTTCTCCTTAAAGGAGACATCTTTAGGGAGTATGCTATAGCAAAATTGCAAGAGTATTTGTTCACCATTTCACCCTCTGGCAGCACATGTGAGCGGATTTTCAACTGCTAACTATTAAAACCAATCTGAGAACAAGCCTTAGGCATGACAATTTCTGCTACCAACTACTGATCACATGAGAGGGCCCCAATATCGGAGATTTCAACGCCAATATCACAATAACAAAAATGGTTGCTTTCTTCACAGAGAGCAAGACTTTAGACTCACTTATGCAATGGACCAAGCAGAATGAGATCATTGAGCATTGGTAGAATCAGGGGATTGATTCTGAATGGCCAAACCTTGAAAATACTATGATATGTAAATGTGTTAAACATCAGTTTTTATCACGTTAAACATTTTGTTCTGGCTTCATTTTGATTTATTTGAGCCCTGTGACAGTGAAAACAAACACCATTTTAGACTCATGAATCTGTTCAGATAAGAAAAGAAAAAACTACATTGTTTATAAAAAAAAAATTACTTTATTCATTTATAAAATCTTGTACATATAACTATGCTTCTGTATTGAATTTGATGATCCTCACAACAACTCAGCAAGCTGGACCTGCCACACATCAACACTTATCAAGCCCTGGAATCACCCAAACTAATCACTAATCCAGTGAATATTGCTGCCAGTCACTATCATAACAGTTATCACAAACTGACATTTCCTTTAATGGTTAACTGTGTTAATTCACTATACGCCAACAATAAATACTTTTGGCACAAATGGATATGTGTTGAACCACAAATCAAGTAAATTACAATGATTGACAAAACTGTCTTTGCGCACAAGAAAGTATCCTGGTGTACTTCACCCAAGCACAGATTTCATTACAGTGGATAACAAGCATTATAAGGTATCCAGGTGGGTAATGTGTTTACTATTTATATTGTTCTTGATAAACATTCACATATGGAAGTATTTCCAAGGTGTATAGTCACCACCAAAAAAGCAGAATTTAGATAATGACATGAGAGAGAGAGAGAGAGAGAGAGAGAGAGAGAGAGAGTGCAACTGCAAAGATGATCATAATAAGAGACAAAGAAAGTACCAGAAATGTGGGAAAGCGAACACAAAGACCTGAAGTACGATGACTTAACAGAAGCTGTTATGTTGTGTACTTTCTGCACTGAGTATTCAGAGAAGCATGAAAGTGCATGCAGTCTTCATTTGCAAGTCTTATGGTGAATGCAGTTGTTATTGTTTTGAGTTAATGTTAATAAATAATAAGTGTTCAATTAGAACTGGTTTCTGTCCAATTTTATCAGGACCAGTGAAATTTAGGACAAATCAGTACAAATTTTAGTTGGTGATCCTGTTGGTTAGTGAGAAAAAAATAGAGATTATACTTCTGACCATCAAGTCATCCTTCACCTAATTTTGTTTGTGTTAAATAATATATTGTGTCAAAAGTGTTAAATAGTATATTGTGTTAAAAGTTAAATAGTATACGGTGTCAAAAGTGTTAAATAGTATATTGTGTCAAAAGTGTTAAATAGTATATTGTGTTAAAAGTTAAATAGTATACGGTGTCAAAAGTGTTAAATAATATATTGTGTCAAAAGTGTTAAATAGTATATTGTGTTAAAAGTTAAATAGTATACGGTGTCAAAAGTGTTAAATAGCATATTGTGTCAAAAGTGTTAAATAGTATATTGTGTTAAAAGTTAAATAGTATACGGTGTCAAAAGTGTTAAATAGTATACTGTGTCAAAAGTGTTAAATAGTATATTGTGTTAAAAGTTAAATAGTATACGGTGTCAAAAGTGTTAAATAGCATATTGTGTCAAAAGTGTTAAATAGTATATTGTGTTAAAAGTTAAATAGTATACGGTGTCAAAAGTGTTAAATAGCATATTGTGTCAAAAGTGTTAAATAGTATACTGTGTCAAAAGTGATGTATTCTAATTTACTTACAATGCTTTCTGCAGTTCTTTCTGCTTCTGATATCCCTGTTCATTGGCTTTCAGAACCCTGCTCTCTGGTACCCACTCATCCCAGCTATAAATAACATAAGGAATTACAGTATACCATAAATATATGTGTAATACACAGGCAACAGTACCCAAACATCCACTCTGTAAATGATATAAAGAATTATAGTGTATTGTGAAGTTATGTAGTACCCAGGCAAAAGTACAACAGTTTCCCCTTGCTATAATAAATCCTGCGATTATGAAGTTTTTTATGGTGCAAAATGGACAAGTTAATTTGAAGTCAAATTTTTTTATGGCAAAAAAAGAAAAGTTCATCCACAACTGGTTTTACTGGATAGACCAGATTAAACAGTATTAAAATGTACTAAATATTCTTCAAACTTTGTAAAACACAAAAATCTTTCTATATTGATTCTGAAAACTGCTATATTATTTCACAGCATAAGATGGTAACCTGAAAATAGGTTGCTGTTCTTGAAAATAATTGGGTAACACTCTTCGAAGATGATTGATCTCAAAACTCCTTCTAGGTGAAAAACTGGATATTATTTATTCTCTTCATAGTTTTTAGCTCCAAAACGTCTTAAATGACGCAGGCTCTGGGGCAGAAAAAGTTGCAAGATTTCACTCACCTCTATAGCTAAAGTGGTATGACCTGTGCATTATATCCAACATTCATGGATGTAAAAAACAATTTCACCCAATTTGCCCCCGGGCATAACCCCTGTCCTTCCCTGATCCAGTTCCCAACTGAAGAGTCAACGCTTTAATTAGTATATATTCATCCATCTTTGGTTTCAAAATTCATACATTCAAAAAAGTCTAAGAATTTCTGATAAAATACACTGCTAAACCTGAAATTTTTCATCACTTAATATTTTCTGTTCTCGTGTACATATATTTATACTAGGTATAAATATTAACTATAATTATCTTTAGCACCACTACTTTTAATATTAAGAGAAAAGTTTTGTAAACAACAATCTCTTGATGGGACTGATGCTCAGACAGACAACAAGAATTTCCAAGAATTCAAGATAAAACCATTTCTATTTTAACTGCCGAGTGCTAAGAGTACGGTATGGAGATTAGTGCCCAAAAAACCAAACAGATGACAAACAACACCAATGGCATCAGTGCAGAAATAAAGGTCAGTGGAGAGAAGCTGGAAAGAGTCACAAGCTTTAAGTACCTGGGATCATTACAGACGAGGGCTCCAAACCAGAACTACTTTGCAGGATTGCCCAGACAAAAGCAACAATAACAAGGTTGAGACCAATATGGAAAGATACCAACATTGCTTTTGGTTCCAAAATAAGGCTGATGCGCTCGATTGTCATATCTATCTTTCTGTATGTTTGTGAAACATGGACACTCACATCAGATCTATGAAGGATTCAAACCTTTGAAATGAGATGCTATCTCAAGATCTTGGGCATGTCTTACATTGACCATGTAACCAACGAAGACATCCATAACAGGATCCAACGAGACATCGGATCCTATGAAGACCTCTTGACCACTGTAGAAAAGCGCAAACTGAAGTGGTACAGTCATGTCTCAAGTTCATCTGGACTGGCAAAAACAATCTTGCAAGGCACAGTGCAATGGTGCAGAAGAAGAGGCAGACAGAAAAAGAGGTGGGAAGACAACATTAAGGAGTGGACAGGCATGGGATTTGGAGATTCCCAAAGGGCAGTAGAGAACAGGGAAAGATGGAGAGAATTGGTTGCAAAGTCAACTGTGGTGCCCCAACAACCTCTTGGGTTAAGGGATTGATGATGATGATGATGATGCTAAGAGTAAACAATATTTTCAAATTAATCTTTATTCAGGCAGAATAGCGATACCAAGATTTTCAAGATGGCTGCCAAAATGGCCATAGCGGGTTGTCATTAGGGCACAATTTTTATTTAGGACCAACCAGACATCATAAGAAATATTTCCATGAAAACCCCATGTTTATATGACCATCCATCCTGGGGGAATGGTAATTAAAAGATTTTTCAAGAAAAGCAGCACCATTTTCATTTAGGACGAGCAGGACCTTGGGATGTGTATAAAGTTACATGGCAATCCTCAAAGTGGTAGCAGTGTTTCAGCCAGGTTTCACAAAACCTAGGCTAAATGGTGCTCTTTATTTAATAAAATTGGTCAACAGTGTAAACATTATGGGCCAGCAGAATAATGAAATGAAATAGCTCTTACATAGTATATTTTACATGTTATTTGCATGAAAACCCAAATTAATAGCCATCTTTAATGTACAATTTTCAATAATGATGCATCTAAATGTATCCTAACTGTGTGGAAAAAATCAGTCTACAATCTATGCCCCTCCAACATCAGTCATCAGTCTTAGTAAAGTTTCAGCTTTCAAATGATTTCCTGAGTTCCTCTTACTTCCACCGTTGTGAAGACAAATTCTTTGTCAGAACATTCACTTTCTGTTTCATGCTGGTTTTTTGGTGGGTTTACCAGCTTGTTTACTATTCATCATGTACAAAGTAATTGTTATTACTTTCACTATTTAAGCATGAGACAGGGGTAAAGAAATCATATCTACCTCTTAGTGAAACTCCAAGAGTTTACAATTGATAAATGGCACTACATGTCAAGTGACTGGAAGTATGTGCATCAGAGATGGAGGTGTTACAGTACTTGCCTTCTACTCCCAGAATAGAAAATACAAGTCCAGTTTTTTTTCTAAGAAATTGAGTTTATTGTGCATGAGGTCGGTAAATAAAGATAAATGCATTTCTCCTGCTTTCTTACACCCTGCAAATACAATAAAAATAATTTACTACAACTATACATAACAATATCATCATGAGCATATTATTGTTCTGCATATATACATTGATTCAGCTTACAGTACATTCAATATGAACGACTTACTACCTCATATTTATTAACTATCCATATATATATTTTGGACCAAATAAACCTAAACACAAAGCAATCAGTGTGTAGAGCAAAAGTAGGGAGCAAACAGACAGACGGACAAGCATATGGACAGAATAATAGGCTCAGAAAAGAATATGCAGATTGATAACCTATTAAGGGTACTAAAATATATCAACATACATTAGCTCCATTGGAATATATATATATATATATATATATATATATATATATATATATATATATATATATATATATATATATATATATGAACAGGCTATCACAGACATTTGAGGGTGAAATATGCAGAGTACATACAAAAAACTAATATATTAACTACCATATATCAAATCTATATACCTTATCATATGGGACAAAGGTCAAGTCACATTTATCCTGGAAGCAAAAAATCATCAGGCACTCTCCTTACCGCAACACACTTCAGAAGCTCCAATGGAATGAACACCACTAATATGCTGTTCATGCTATGTTGTTTATACAGACAAGTAGTAAACTAACCAATCAGAAAGTTACTTACCACTTGTCACATAATAGAACAACTCAGCATGAACAGTAATCAGGTAGCCTCACTGCTCAGAGTAACAAAACTTGAACAGGTAATCCTGGTTCAAGGTTGCCTAATTGGTTAACCTTGTGTAAAATAACACAATAATTGCAACTGATGACTTTATTTCACTCATCAATGAACATTAATTACATAAAACAATAAAATACCCACTTCTGCCTAATTAAACATGAATATTTAAAATACTAAAATATATGATCCTGCTACACAGGGACAATAAATGTATCTATTAGTTAATAATGTTAATAAACAGGAGTGGAAGTTACCAATACATTACTTGAATTTGTTGTACATTGTTTCATGTAGTCTACTATGGTCACATACTGATCTTAACAACTAAAAACACAAATTTTAAGTAAATTATCTTTCTCCTATAAGACCTACATATTTATATTACACAACTTCATGAATGCCTACATGTATATATTATATAAACAAAGGGAAACAACTCATATGGTTTATTCCCCTTTCTACTTACTAGATGGCTACCTGTATATCCAGTTTACACCCATTTTTTTACTTGAGCAAAATTCTACAGGATGCTCACACTGAATCAAAGGGTAGGATGGATTATTTGTAATTTGATCTCGTAAGTATTACTGGAGAAATGTAATTTACTAAAAAATTTGCTTTCTCAGGCAAATACATTAACTGATCACATTACATTAGGAGAACTGGTAAGGAGGAGGAAATGCTGCTCATTCTGCCTCTACCTGTGTGACCCATGAACATGGCTGCTCTACTAAAAGGACGAACTACCAAAGTTTGTTTGGCACAAGAGACAATTTGTTATACATGTGCATGGGAGATCCCTATGATATTCTGTACCTGATGATATCATTTCTGGGTCAAAGCTGTGCTTTCATTAATGGGGAGTGGTCTCTGTCCATGCAGCTACCATTAACCTTTAAGGCACCTTAACAAGGCCATTTGACGCTGGAGGCTAGAGAAGGCAGACTTGGTATGCCAGCTTGCTGCCTCTGCTATGTCCTGAAATAAGAATTACAATCAAGGCCAGGCTAATGGAAGCCATTCATATTTCATTAGGTGAAATATTCACTAGTTACCTGATTCTTTGAAAGTTCAGAGTATACTGATTTAATAACTCCCTTTCATCAAGGGGCCAGCGCTTATGGGGTTATGCCATGCATTCCTGCCTTCAGTGGTACAAAAAGTCTTTCATAGTTGATGTGAATATTGTCCACACATCTCAGGTAACAGATACTTACAGGATCCTGCAGCTTGTTTCCCTCCACAAACTGATCATGGACAGGGAACCAATAGGTCTTACCGGCTGACTAGTAACAGCAAGCTTTTCTTAGGAATAAGTGTTTGTAGCACACTTACTCTGCACGTTAAATTGCAAGTCATGTATGATATCTGCTTCTGAACGGAGGGAAGACAGTGGCTCAAAATTAGACGAGTTTGGCTTGTCAATACATAGGAGAGATTCCACTGTGGAACAGTGTGAGTGAGCATGGTATGGATATGTCAAAATTATTGTGGCCTCTGAACCATAGTCTCGTCCATGAATTCTGAATTTTCTATGATCAAGGAACAGTATACACTGATTGCGTTAGGGCCAAATTCTTGTTGTTAAGAGAAAGAAATTCACCCCTGGTGAATGGGTGCTGAGAGTGGTGCGATATCACAGATGCGACACCAGTCATTGAAGACACAATTTCCTTATGAATGTCCTCAAAATCGAAGATCTTCAGCTGTTGTGATTATCTCCATGATTTCATAACGGTTTTGTACATGGATGGATCAAAAGGGTGAGAAGGGACAAGGTCTGACTTACACTGATTATTCACCACACAACTGAAGTAATGAACCCAAATCCAAACTTACCACAGCTTTTCTGTGTCACAGGAATGTCACAATCACTTTAATGGATGTCCTGAACTCATAATGAAGCCCAAGGACATAGACAAGGGCTATATAAAAGTATGCATTGGACTGATCTTGTACTAATCACATCTCAATCACAGGTCTCAAGTACCACTGGACTTCAAAACCAGAATTGTTCTGAAGCAGAATGTGCAGTTTTGTACCATTTACACTGCCCTTTCACAAGCAGAAAAACTACATAACCTTCTTCATGAGAACACCTGGGAGTGTCCTTCATGAAGGCAGGGCAATTAAGTGGAGGGGTTCAAATAATGAAATCTGGTGACCCCCTGACATGGTTTGGACTGCCCATCATTTCGTAAGAGTGGTTGGTCCAAGTCTAATGAAAAGAAAGTAGTATGGCACCTCAGTAGGTCATCAGAAGGCCTGGATGATGGTGTATCACTTACAATTAATGGAAGGCAGATGGAAGGGAAACTGTGTTCCTCTCTCTCCTCCCTGCCTGCATGTGAAATTTGGACCATATGACTGGTCATTGCTGCAAATTGCCAGTGTAAATTTTCTGTCAGCAATCATCCCATCTCTGCAATCTGTAACTACTGTGGTAAAATTCTGAATAACAAAATGCTGTCATCATCATCTACATCTACCAAGCAATGGATTCAGGGTGAAAGATGGCATTCCACCTGAGACAATATCCCATGTAATGTTGTTCGCTATGAATTCCGTAGGAATGGGGGGTTTTTTCCTATCGTCTCCTCAGTTGGAAATAACAGTCTCCTGACAACTATATCTTTATGGCTGAATTAGTTTGTTGACAGTCAGAACATACCAAAGATGGTATATACCTTGCAGTCCAGCTAGCTGTAGCTGTATGATCAGCACAGATGGAGCTAAAAGACTCCTGAAACTGTTAATTGAACATAACTTGTTTATATGTATGGACTAGGTCAGAGGTCGTCAATCTATGACACGTGTCACAAGGTGGCATGTCAAGAGGTTTTGTGTGGCATGCGAAGGGCAGCCAAAAATCTAAATTTTAACAGTATTACTCTTTTACCGGTGGCACGTGCTCGTTCATTTTGTAATTAATCCAGAAAAATGTGGCACAATATGTAAAATAGGTTGCCAACCCCTGGTCTAGGTGGTCAGCAATCGGAACTGCATACTAAAGACAATCATGATTTGTTGTCCAGCTGGTTGGTTCAGCATAATTATATTAGTAAATTTCAGATCTTCATGTCAAGTTTGCTTTCTTAATATTTCTGTGCACAGATGGGGTAACAGATTGCAGGCCCTCATGGGGTAACAGATTGCAGGCCCTCAAGGGGTAACAGACTGCAGGCCCTCATGGGGTAACAGACTGCAGGCCCTCATGGGCATAGTCATTTTTTTTGTGAGCCATCACACCTCAGTGGAGGTGTCCTAGATTTACAATGTATGAACACCATTTCAAGTCATTAACATCTCAACAGAAAAAACCTTTAGTGCCATATTAATCAAATGTGAATCCCAGGCTTCATGGAATCACAAGTGCTCTCCATTGTATTCTCAGATACAGTATGTTTTCTGGCGATGGGTCTATGTCTGCATGGCAGGGTGGGGGAGGAAAGGGCATCTCAACATCACCCATAAGATTTATCAAGGATTCTACTGTATTCATAGATGCAGTATGTTCTGGTGCTATTTCTGCATCCACATGAGGGTACCTTGACATCCCACATGAGGCGTCATTAAATGTACATGTTTATGTGGCCTTTGAACTGCTTTTTCACAATGATGGACAAAGCATTTTCTTACTAAAGTGCACACAACAAGCAATTGCCATAGACACATCTTGTGTCCCTCCTCCACAACATTAAATCATTCACACTTCTTGCACATGTAAACTGCATTATCGAAACAACTAAGAGGTGTAATAGTTCATTAATACAGCTGGTGAAACTAAATGTGACTCATCAAAATCACATATAACAATAATGAATGGTACAATAATTGCAAAAATATTAATAAATTCACCAGAATTTACAAAAATGTTTTATAAGCATATAAAACAACATTTTGACTTACTGTACCATTGAAAAAGAAATGTGGATGATTAGTTTGTTATAAATTTGCTGAATTAATAAGATTGTCTGGAAGACATCTTACCAACTCAGCAAAGCTAAAAACTGGTTTTAAAACCGGATAAAACAGTAGCCACCTTGCAGGTGCAAATGGGAGTTAGGCTGTAAAAGCTGTATACATATACACCAACACAGACAGACATTTTTCTGTCTTTCTGGGAGGCCTGGATTTGGGAGGTGGCAAAGAAATTATTCTAATGTAATGTGATCGGTTAATGTATTTGCTGGAGAAATATTTATGGGTATATAATGAGCATCCAGACAATCCCCAGCTTTGCCATATATGGGTGTAGGAGATGGAGATAGTCCAATCCAAGCAAGTAGTGCAATCAAAAATGTTCACTTGGTTTTGTTCTCTGGCATAAAAACAGAGAATTTCAGATAAAGTGTGGCTGGTGCATCTGATTAACACTAAATGTAAAAAAAGCACCTTATTTTGTTTGCAGTGTGCCACTTTTGGCTTATTCAATCTCCTTCCTTGCTGGACTTGGTGTCTGTTTTGTGGAAATCCCACAAAGGCATACCCTGGCCAAAACACCAGAGTAGTGATAATAAACCTGCGCTAAACAAATAGGTGGATGTTAGATGACATGCCATCACACAAGTTCTCAGAGTGTTATAGCTAAACATTATAGCTTTCCATATATGGCTAATATGGGCATTTTCCCCATAATTAATTTATGAGTTTTTTTTAGCAATAAACACAATATACTTGAATAAAATAAGCTTTACAATCCATTCACAAATTAATGACTTAGAAAAGCTAGACTTGGTAAGACTATTCCACATTTTTTCTAGTGCACCAGTATTTTGAATTACAATGATGACAAACTGCATCCATTTTTGAAATGCAATAGGTGTTCCTATTGACCTGCACATACTATGATGCGATTTTGGTCCTGCCCCATGCAATCAGAAATTACTATAGGACCTTAATCTTTGAACCATTTTTGTACAACCTAATCATTTCAATGAACAGATTTATTGTAATTATGGATATGATCTCTTATAGTAGTCATTATACTGGAAAATACTCAAATTTAAGTCTAAAAGTCCAAGAATGGTATATCGTCATAAAACTTAACCAAACTCGCATCAAAATACCTCTGCTGATTGGGTGTATGTATCTATACACTTGACAAGAATGTGTTCCAGTGTCAGTGGGTGTGTCTATACACTTGACAAGAATGTGTTCCAGTGTCAGTGGGAGTGTCTATACACTTGACAAGAATGTGTTCCACTGTCAAAGGAGGTCTATACACTTGACAAAAAATGTGTTTTCACTGTCAGTGGGCATGTCTATACACTTGACAAGAATGTGTTCCACTGTCAGTGGAAGTCTACACACTTGACTAGAATGTGTTCCACTGACAGCGGACAGCAGCTGGGTGTGCACTTGGGCTGAGATTCGCCCTTCAGGAGATGTGCATGAGTTAGGTACACATGTATTTTGATTAATACAATGCTACCTCATCTCTATGAGCTGTTTTATACAAGGGATGCCACTCTCCAATGATGGATTTAACACTGAACATTGTGCAGTTTTCATTCCACATATCTTCTAAAGTAAACAGAACATGCCAATTTATATATTTAATTCCATGATATAGTATCGTAAGAAGTCTTTTGATGAAAACCCCATGTCATTATGACTCTGTTCTGGAGGAGTACATGTAGCAATAAGCAAATGCTATGGTGGGTATACTGGACACCAGATTGCTATCACGTTCCTTTAGGATCAACAAGACATCATAAAAAGTCTTTGAGGGAAAACCCACACTGATATGACCATCCATTCTGGAGAAGAAGTGATAAGATTTTCAAAACGGACACTGGTGGCCATATCAAATGTCTGAGCAGAGCCATTTTTATTTAGGACCAACAAGACCTTGGGATTAATGTGTGTGGAAAGTTGGTCTATGACTAGTGAGCTAAAAAAATGAGGATTGCAAATATCCTTACCTGTGTCTTCTTTATTAACAAAATTTAAATGCAACATTGTGACAAGTACTTGCATTGTGGATTTATTAATTTGTGAAATAAATATTTACTGTTCCTGCATTATTAGCTTTGAATCAGTTGCTGCTGAGTCCGACTACAGCATGGTTTTCTATAATTTCCTTTGTCCAATGTGCAGACAGTCATTTAAGTTGACTGGGAAATTGCAGAAAACCATGTGATTGTTTGACTCAACAATGACCGATTCAATGCATATAAAGCTAGAGAAATGACTATCTATTGCTGAAATGAATAAATCCACTTCCCAAGCACCTGTGATTGTTATCAGCCATTCCTCTCCTAAGCTTTCCATACTGTGGTTTGAATTCCTCCTGTTCCAGAGACCATTTCCCTCCTGACATTATTCTGGATTTATGAGCCTACATTTTTACGTTCCTGTGTACAACTATGGAAGTAAAATCAGCAGTGTTTTTGCTGAAGATTACAGCTTTTCTTTTATAGTTTTTGTCAATGATCATCGATCATGTGCTCTTGATTAGTGCCCAAGCTTATCAAAATCAGTAAGACATATTTGCCAACCAGTGAGATTGATCATCTAATATTTCTTTGTCAATGGCACATTCTATTCAGTAAGACTCAACTGAATCTAAAATCAACAGTAACAATCTTTACTCTTGTTTTTCCTGGGTCTTTGTTTTTTGCATCTTAAGGGTACTATGGCAGGAGCATTCTTGCACCAAAGATGAAAATTAAGAATCATTGGCACAATTGCGCATCCTAAAATGAACCTTAAATTGTCAACTTTAAGGTTGTGCAAAACTTTCAGTGTAGAAAATCTATCAGGAAAGATGATGAAATTCGTTTTAAATTCACAAATTTTAGAACACCATAAAAAAGGGTCAAACTGATAACTAATTACCAGTGAATGAAAAAAAAGCAAACAACACTACGACTTCGAGGCTAAAGTTATACTCATGATAAATCATCCGTAAGTTACACACATGATAGATCATCTTTAGGTTACATTCATAATAGATCATCTTTAGGTTACATTTATGACTGATCATCTGTATGTTACACTCATGACATAATCTGTAAGCAGTTTGATGGACATTGTTCAAAACTCAATACTAGAAAAACAATCTTACTTCTTGTTCCACCCATTGTAGTGGATCATGTAGCGAATCTGTTTGTCCTTTATTTCATGCTTGACACACTGGAAACAAAGAAAGGTTATTCTTGAAAAGTCAAGCTGCAATTAATAATTTTTGTACAAACTGGAAAACAATGATGCATGAATTTCAACAAATGTAGGCCTGTGTATTGGAAGCTCACACCTGATATGAGACATATCATGAGCTGAAAACTTCCAATACACAATATATAGAGATAATACATATTTAATGATATTGAAGCATGTTTACCTGTAAACTGTCATTGTTTGACTACAGTAAGCCATATTAAAACAAAATGTTCAATGTATGGAGAATATGGGAATGCACTAACTGCACCATTAGTTGTGCCAACAGATGCAAAACAAAAACACATTGCTTGAGGTTCTTTGATGTATGATTGACTGATTCATAACAAGAAATGTCTCAATGATTTTTTCTGTATTTTTTTAAAATTGCAAGTCATACATTTTAATGGCATTTTAAAATTTCTTATTGAGATGAAACAGTTAAGAATGATTATCAGTTATCATATATTATGTAATATTCAACTATGCATAGGGTTTTGAAACTGATAACATAAAAGAGAAATTGACTGGAAAATATACATGCATACTGATGACTCATCTATTAGAAATTTCATGCAACCAAAAGTTTAAATATGAATATTTTAACACCGATTTTGACATCCCAGAGAATCCTGTATACAGTCAAGAATGATTATCAGTTATCATATTGCCATCATGTAATATTTATAGGTTACTGCATTTTTACGAGGAAAATATGAATTAGTTTTTTCTTACTCACACTGTATGACCTTGGGAGTGTAGAATTAATATTAAAAAAAAAAGTGCACTAACCTTTTTATTATATACTCATTTCATTTTCCTACCTTAGGCTTTATAATAAAAGAATAAACTACAAGAACCAAAGTAACTGAATTTATGCTGTATTCAAAATAAATACACAACCGTAGATTCATCAATACACAGTGACAATATTAATGCACACAAGTAGCACCATCCAGCGACCTTTGAATTTTGTTGCGTGACAAGGGATTCTCGCTGCAAAAAATGGCTGGCTGCTAGTCAGGGGGCTATTCACTTTTTTGGACTAATACTGCACTCCCCAGGTCGTGCAGTATTACTCAGAAAAAACTTGTTCATATTCTCCCATACAAATGCTATATATGAGATCTAACTTTAGGGAAGAATATGGTTGCCAATGCCATTTTTCAAATTCACAGAAACTTAGAAGTGTTACCACCTAAATCAAATTTATTTAATACTCACCTTTGCCTCATAAAGTAAAGGTCCATGGAAGCAAAGAACTCTTTCGCCTAAATCATAAACACAAAGAAAGATTTTATTATTAATACACATGTATCTACTTTTATCACAAAATATATAGAATATGAATAAAATAAGGTGTGTGTGTGTGTGTGTGTGTGTGTGTGTGATTTGGACTTTAACAATTCTTTAGTCATATCGCTACGATGTCTGCAGTGTAGCAGTTTATAGTGATGTCTAGCACTGGGGCATCATGCTGGAGACATGTAGCATCATGTCCCACCCAGTCACATTATCCTAATACCAGGCCGACCAGTACTAACACTAACTTCTTAATGCTGAGTGTCTAGCGAGGCAGCTTTTAGTACCATTTTTATAAGTCTTTGGTATGACTCAGCTGGGGCTCAAAGCTCCCGCATCCGAGGCATATGCTATAACCGCTAGGCCATTGGAGTGATCAATAAAATAAGGCAAGAACTGAGTTATTCTATCACTCATATATACACACATACACACATCCAAACACGTCTGTACATAAAAATGTATGACCTAAATATGTCATAAAATCACTGCTCTATTTTGTGGACAAAAAGTAGTTCTTCATAATGCTGTAATAGAAAAATAAACACAAGAGCAATGTTAACAGCATGTTATGTACCTACCAAGCATTTAAAAGACGTCTTTCGAGACACTAGAAGGGCATGGTTGAATCTCAAAATTACTGACAAGTAGCTCCCAATGACCTGGACCAAGGATCAAGGTATGTGGTCTTCAACTAAATTTAACGTGCAGAAATCATTACTTTCCTATTACACTTACCGTTACCATGACCTTTAACATTTAGATCCCTGAAGCTACACTGTGCATGCATTTTGATTACCCTAAATGCATGCCATCCACAACGTTTGGTCAAGGAACTTACTTTATAACAAAAGCTATTCTCAAAACCCATTTTTCTTTGAGCAACAATGATCTTGATCTATCTGATCCCAAAATAAATAAATAGGATTCTGCCCTATCATAATGGTAAGACCCCTATAAACTTTGGTCAAGGTACATGGATGGTCTAGAAGTCAAGTTTTTTTTTTGCAAAAACCATTTTTCTTCTTTTAGTCATAGTTACCTGGACCCAACAAATTAATAGGCTTCTTTCTTACCACATGTTCAATCAAGCCATCCACAAACTTTGATCCATGTCAATGCTGCAGAACCAATTTTATTGTGGAAAAAAATTCTTCCAGTTTCAGTTGATAATTTTGACATATGTGCGACAACAGGCTTGATGCCCTGGTTCCGGCAGGAGAAAACGTGGTTTACACAAGTTGTATCCTTGCCTTACAATTGTCTAATTTTGTCATCATAGAATTTCTGAAAGCGAATCTTGGAATTCGAGTTATTGTACAGAAACCATTTGTCTTCTTTCAAAGTGACCCTGACATTTGACCTTTTGATCCCCAAATCAATCAGTCTTCCTTATCTCAAGTGCAAGCCAGGAATAAAGTTTGTTAACCGTAGATGGTGGACAACTTGTGTAGAAATAAAACTGGTAACAGACAAATATACATCATAATCAAATATTCTCCAACTTACAATTATTCTGCTAAAAGGAAACGAGAGACAACTCCATACCTATATCTACAGATACAAACATTAGCAGGTATTAGGTCTGCATGACTCATCCTTTGGAACAAAGTCTGGATGACAGAAATATAGTGACTTAGTGTTCACAGGAGGATAAATGCTTAAATTTAGCAAAATGAATAATACATTTCAATTCTCTAATGGGTAAAAAAATAGCTAAAACATTTTTTATTTGGCAATTTGATGAAAGATGTATGAAACTGTGAAATGATTTTTACATTTTCAGCTTTATTCATCACCTCCCTTCACTGCTGCAATATCTTTTGCAATATGGTGCAGTAAGGCAGTTTGGCATTATGTTGGCCATAAAAATCCTAATACTAGTTATAATACTGGAAGATCTCTTTTGACTTGTCATGTCACAACAACACTAGTTCATTATTTAGTGCCAATGCAACTAGAATAACGTGCCTTGCCCATCGACACACCACAACAATCAACAGTAGTCTCATCCAGTGGTAGGATATGAACCCATGCCCTTTCGGTCACAAGTCTATGTGCTAATCACAGGCCATTGCAGTTTCTACCTCCATCAGTCACCTCTCTTATAATGACATGCATGCACATACACGGCCTATTCTACACCCCAAAGCACAATGGGGGTTAAAACAGAGAGTTTTAACATACACTATTGGCATTGTCAATAATCCTGATACATCCAGTATCATGACTGCCAACTTTGCATAGTCCATAATGCTTTTCTACAGCCAAAGCCAAAATAAATTAAGAAACTGGGTTTTTTCCCATTTCTATACATGCATTATCACATTTTCCTGTGCAGACGATAAGAATGGTCTTTCATCACATGACCCGCTGCAAGCACAGTGCACACAAAGTGGCAAAAGCTCCCTGATTCCCATCATTACTTTCACATTCTTCCACAATAGCCATGATAAACAAACTGGAAACAAGCAATGGTTGAAATGTACATGACACAGTACTGGACAAGGTGCGCTGATCAGCCTAGCCACATGTAGAGCTTCTGTAGTCTGATTTCAAACTGAAAATGCCACTGTTGTAATTGTTACTGTTTTAGATCAAGATTAAATTGAGGACTATATAAATATACATTGTCTGTCCTAGTTTGTTGTATGGATAAGAGCAGAATGTATTTCTGACCGGTACAAATTCATATCATTATGCAAACTATCAGCAGTACAATAATCTCAGTGTTGTGTACTGCCGTTACATTAGTGCTCTCTTCCACTGTTCTTTGAATTAAATGATGTATTTGCTTAAACATCATTAAAAATTCTCACTGAACTTGTAAACCTAACTTTTTACACTCTTTCTTAAGGTGAGCAAATTTTTAATGGATGTTTTGATGTTTTAAAGCTATATCAGTATGCACAATATACCATTTTGACAATGACCCTAATTTTTCAATAAAAAATGTGAGAAAAACAATCCATCTACATGCAGCAATGGTTGAATAGGTAAACTCCATGCTCAGGATCCAAATTCTGTATGAGGTACTCAGCAAAGTAGTATCTTTGTTTCGCAAATAACTCTGGTTGTCCAAATACATCCAACATATGATCAGAAGCATTGATCTCTAAATTGTGGAATTATCCTATCCTAAAGTGTATGTCAACATGGTCAAGTAGGTGCATTTACTCAAATTAAATATTCATTGTTGTTCTAAAATTTAATAATAATAAAGTTTAAACAAAGTCTATTCAATCCTGATTGCTAATCGATCTGCACCTTAAATGTCATCAAAATTTTCCAGATGATAATTATTGATTGCTGTTATGTTTTTCAATTATGGCACAGTAATAAGGTAGTGCACATATTTTTTCAACATGCACAGCTTTCTTTTTGACATCACAGAGTATGGCATTCAATCTGGTTTGTACAGCATCACACCTTCATGTTGCTCTTGTCCAAAAATGGCCATATCCTTTAACATCGAATTTTGATGTAAGTGTTTTGCGGGGGCATGTAAAATAATCACCTTCCTATAAAAATCCAAATAAAGTGAATGATCACCACTTAATGGTAGGTGTAATCAAATTCTAAAATATGACACCCATTAGTGAAACAGCTGGTGCTAAATACTTCCATGACCTGTATGACTTGTACTATATACCAATGCATGTAAGTGATTCTATTAAATCATTATGGGGGCCCGGAGTGGCCGAGTGGTCTAAAGCGCTCACTTTTATGGATCACTGCCATCTCACCTCTCTCTCTGCGAGGGTTCGAGTCTCAGGTTCAGCCAATGTAGGTATGTGAGAAAGCTTGCCAGTAGCTTCTCGTAGGTCGGTGGTTCTTTCCGGTGTTTTCCCAGGTTCTTCCTCTACCATTTATAATGCCTGCCAGGTATAGCCTATCTTGTGCTGAAAAATGGCATTAAACCCTACAACAACAAATAAATCATTATGTTATAGTTCATTCCACACAGCACCATGAATGACTTCAGCATCTTTCTCACTTAATTTTCATGTCTGCATCTCGAAATGGAGCTAAAATTACCAAATTTGTTTCAGACACAACTGAATTAAACATTTATATTGACATGCAGCACAATACAATTCATTTATCAGATGCTGAAGAAGACTGGTTGGTGTACATGTAATCTGCCATGTTCGTCATGAATTCCGGCAGAGCCTACATTTGACAACTGCGAAGAAATCAAAGGAAGGAAACTACATTAAAGGCAAATAGGAAAGCTTATCACTTGATAATAATCAAAGAATCTGACATAAACTGGCCACCCTGTTTCACCATGTAATTAGTGGGAAGTGTTAACGCTGTTTATCGATACAAATGATGTTGAATAGAGGTCTCAGAAATGCCTAAACATGCGTATTTGGACACAAATTTTTTATCTGGGACACAGAAAATCACTCAGGCAGGAGTCCTCCATATGCACGCAATAGTTGGGCATCAAATTCAAAGGCATGCCAGTCCCAGTTTCAACCACCGAGTGGGAAAACGTGTTGAGCAATTGATCATTTTAGCTGTGCTGATATTTACAATGACAGAATTCAATGGCTGAAAGGTCCCCCACACGTACATGTTGTCATTATAAGAGTGCATCAAAAGAACATGATGCAATAGCTGGACAGCAAGTTCAAAAACTTCGACTAGCTGCCGAGTGGTGGGAAAATATGTTGATGTTTACAATGATTGAATTTAGAGTCAGAAAGACCCAGAGATATACATATGGTCATTATAAGAGTACATCAAATGAACAACTTTAGCTTTCAATATTATGTTCATTACCTATTGTAGCCAAATATGTGACCCTGAAACCAAGATACATCAAGACTTAGACAAAATGCAATTTGCAAATCTGGATATGTATTTTGGGGTTAAACAGCAAATTAACAAAGACTGTAATGGAATCAGGGAAGTGCTAAAGTTGCTAGAACTGATGGAACAGTAGCCACGTGTAAGAAAGTGTGTGATGCCTGGTTTAGTGTTTCCAATAAGGCCTTTTCTTAAATTGAAAAAATTCAGTCTGACTCTAAAGGACAAACAAGAGCTATATCCGTGTTGTAAAGAATTTGGAAAATTAAACTCAATGACAACCACTAGTTCTTCTCATCTGAATAATTAGCCACTTCAGGTATGCCCAATATGCTTATGGGGACTGCAACTTTTGCTGGTAGGACTCCTATTTGTAGAGGGGTACCAATGGGAGTGTGCGAGTAGAATAGATGGCAGTGAAAATTAGCTGAAACTTCTCCATCCTGCAATTTAGAACTTCTTCATCTTCCCTTTATGAGCAAAACCTGCTTAGGACATACTTAAATAATTTTTTCTCTTGAAACTGAAATGTACTATAATTCATTCCATACAGCATCGCGAATGATATCACCTACATAGCTCAGTGAATTTTCAGATTAGTTTTATTCCATGTAGCTAAAAGTAACTAATTCACCTTATGCACGAAGTATTTCAATACCGTTCAAACTGACATAAAACATAAAACATCTCATCAAATAGGGGCCTACATGCCCAAACAGCAATGTCTGTTTACATCAAATTTGTCGATGTCGCCATAACCTGTGGAAGAGTTGATTTGTTTATTATGGAGCAATCAGCTTTCCTATTTGGCTATCATGTAGTTGCCATCCTTCGATTTTTTTTCATTAGCTAATATAGACTCAGCCTGAACTCAGAACAAACATGGCAGATCACATATTCACGGACCAGACTTTGTCAGAATGTACAGAATGGATTTTGTTGTGTTTTATGTCAATCCATTGTTTTCACATGACGTCACAAAATGTGTGCACTCCCATAACAGCCATTTTGATTCCCTAGTCACGTCTAATGCCTTTGTCCTTCCCATATAATTATTAAGACATGTCTCATTTTGTATGTAAGGATATATTATTACATTATATTCTGTTGTGCATGTCAACCACACGAGTCCTAATGCATGACTTTTCCCCCATTTTTTCTTCAAGTAAAACACTGAAATTTCAACCATCTTTATTATTCTTTTATAAACAAATAGATCCATCAATAAACAGATGCATAAACTAATGGATACACAAACAAATAGAAAATGTGATGATTTTCAATTTTCACGGGCTGAAATAATTTGGTTATTGTCAGGTTAAACAAGCCAGTTGTTAAGAACATTTGACATTCAACACAAAGTCATGTTCCGTTAGACACATGGTTGAATTCAATGCACTAATGATGAAACGTTTTTGAATGGTTTTCACTTTAATTCAGTATCATCCTATGTCCATCATCTCCACCACAAATATAATTGTTTACCGTACTAAATACTAATGTTTTGTCAGTTGTATTTTGGCACAAACACTTATTTTTGCAAAAAAAGTATTTGTACATAAAAGTTCTGTCATAATACACAAGCTATGAAATTTTCATTCCCTGAATGATATTAAATCCTAAGATCATTGTCCAGAAATATTCTAACAAGATGACTATCTCAGAGACATCCAATTTTTTTTTTTAATCTTAATATTGTCTCTTTGTCAGAAATAACTGCATTTATATTTCATAGCAATATGCACGATTACAGCTCAACTTCACCATTCTGTATTTCGATATAAGGCAGCTTTATTTTTACTTTTGTGCTACAGGGAACTTAATTTCAAGTATAATCTAGATATCATTTCGATGAAGTAAATATTCTTATGGACAATTAAATCAGATTTTTATCTTGAATATACGTGATAACCAATGCTGACAAAGGTTTGTTAGAGACTCACAATGGTGGCGCAAGTTTCGCGCTCGTTGCATTGTGGGTTTTTGTGTACACAATCGTGACGTTTGTGAAAACAACCCATATGAAAAACTATATAAAATTATTAATGCACGACACGAATTCAGTAATTTTAGCTACATTTCGAGTCGCTGACGTGAAAATTTACTGTGAAACAGACACGGATAAAATTCGCGATGTTGTGCGGAACGTACTATTATAATAAACAGCACAAAAGAACTCGAAGCACTTCGCAGATTGGCGGCACGACCGCGAAATTGCATTACGTACTTATATCCAATAATGATCTTCAACGCCTTAATTGGAGAAATACAAAATATGTATAAAGCATAAAATAAATTATACTTCTACCTTCCTGGAATTTCGGTTTTGGACCCATCAATGCAAAACCGAAGAAAAGTCTTCGAGTATCAATTTCGCAGGCAAATATTCGTAACACTTACTTTAGCCCTGCTGTAGCAGTAAAATAAGAAAAACAATTTCCGGCGTCCGAAGCGGATAAATCACATCCTGAAAAAATACGGCATTAGAAACAAATGAAATAATAACATTAATTTTAAATAAAAATCAAAACGAGTGCTGAAAACAATAACCCATTTATTTTTTTAAATATGGAAAAATGAAAAATATGCAAAAGGAGAATAATAGTGTAAGAACGGAACTAATGGAGGATGTTTCGAAAACAAAAGGATGATATATCTTTTTTCTAAAAGACAAAGAAAGAAGAAAAATTAGCAGCAGATTGACAAAAAGTATTTCTAAAAAGCCCTTGCAAATAGGTCAAAAGAAGTGGCAATCATATAAATGACACAAACAAAGGAACAAGGTGGATAAGATAGAGAAGCCGTTTTTATGTTTATCTTTCTATTTGAGCCAGAGTGGGTGGCGTATATCTTATACCTCTGAAACAGTTGTGACATTTAACAGTGCTATTAAGTTGAATGGAACATTATCAGTATTATTTTTTTTTTAAAAAAAAAGCTTTACATTCAGGTGTGACAAATTATCAGTATACTTTCAATAAGCTCAGATGTGACAAATTACTAGTATAAGTAGTGTTTGTGTGCCGTTTTTGATCCCTTTGCTCTTTTGGACCCTGATACATATCACAGCCTCAGTCCCCCATGACTTGGCAAGCCCGGTCGTTCACGTACATGTGCCTGACTCTGCCTGTCTCAGTGGACACTTATATGCGCTGAAAATATCGCCAAAAGTTGCCAAATAACAGCGAATAACTGGTCCGCTCATCTACATCATGACAACCAATCAGCGTACAAATCCATCGTCGTGGCAGTCTTCCTGGATGAGTTAAGAGTCATAATTGTGCTACATGTTTACAGCCCTCGTCTAGCTCCGATTGAAAATGAAAATATAAAACATGAAATTTGAAAACTCAACTGGAAAATGAAAACTTACAATTTAAAATGAAAAATTGAAAACGAAAATTGAAGAAGATGACGTTGACTTCTCAAACAATCTCAGATGCAATGCGAGTCTTAAAATAATTTGTCTTAAAAGGAAATGGTCGACACCCTCTGCGATGGCAAACAGACAAAAACATCGACTATCTTCACCATCTTTATCCTTTTTTGTGATAGTATATAGATATGTTTGTGTGTATAGTGTGTAAGTACTCTTATCCTTGCCTGTGTGAAATACTATGTACGTGTGTGACTTCATTCCCTTTCGCTTACACACAAGCCTCTTGAGTGATAGTATATTTGTGTTTGTAAGAACCATTAGTGTATATTCCTACCACTATTCGTAGGATATTAAATGTGGTGGTTTTGGATAATACATAACTGGGTGTTGGACGTTCTAATAATGTATTTGATAGCAAGTCTGCCGTATTGGTCTCTCCATTCCAGACATTGTTGATAGTTTAGTGTGGGTTTTGGATAGAAAGTGTACGTAACTGTGTGCTGGATGGCAGATACATGGATTATGGTCACTCCAAGCGGAGTATTGACGGTAGAAAATGGGTACTGATCAGTAGATATTTGGGTTTCAGATAGTAAATAACTGGGTGTTATTCAGTCGAACCTGCTTAATGGTTAGTACATGCAATTTTATATTAAATTTTCCACTAAAGATCATGGAGATGCTGATTGTTAAACTTACTGATATTTTTAACATTATATTTCACGGTAAAGGTCATGCAGATCCAAAACCCCAAAGTAAAGCCTGAATGATAAATTCTCATCTTTTAAATTAATGAGTGGTCCAGAGTTCTCATGTATTAGCTACTTACTGGAATTCGGATTTTTGCTAATCGATTTCCGTGGACGAGATTTTTTCAACATCCATTCTTTTTACATTAGTTCTAAACTAACTAATCCATTTACGCTTTGGTCACTGGCAGTGTTGTTATTATATGTTGTTTATAGTTTAGAAGTAATAGATTCTTTTACAAGTGTAATTATGTTATTACAAGAGAGACGCAAAAATGTTTTTTTCTTCATTTATTTCTTTTATTATTAAGAAAACTGTTTGATAATAGGATATAAAGTACACTAGAGTTTGTTGATAACATGTTTTTAACAATAATAAAAAACGTTTCACATTGTGTAGTTTGAAAATTTGCCGAAAGAACAATTGCATGCTATACTTTGTTTAAACCATTGGTATTCATTCCCAGCCCTAGGATGTGCGGGGCCCAAGGCAGCAGGCGATGAGCGCGGGACCCCAAGCAAAAAAAATTATATTGCGGAGAAGCGCAGGGCCCAAGGCGGTTGCCTCGTTTGCCTTGCCCTAGGGCCGGGCCTGTTGGTACCTGAATGATTAGTTTAGAGGAACACACTCAGAGTCTACCTCCGGAGCTGCGAAAGTTCAGATTCAAGTGAAATGCAAAGAACAATATTATTAGAAACGGCATGACTTTTAGTCATTTGTATTTGACTGTTGTAAAAAGACTGATTACTTTAAAACCTTTCAAATGATCCCAGATTCATAAACTGCAAAGACATTATAGACATGCCATGCCACGACTACTATCATCAGTGTATGTTATATAGAGCACCGACTTGAAATAATACAGCGTACACTCATTCATTTTTCAGTCTGTGATGATGGAAAAGTCAAAACAGATCTCCTTTCTGCTTAGAGGCTTACAGAAGGTTAAGTGAAGATACTTGTTACGTCTGTCAAGGAAAAGGACGCTTGGGGCCATAGTGTCCACAGGGTCAAAGAAAATGAAAGACAGGAGAACAAAGAGAAAAGGGTAAAGATCAATGTTATTAATATCAAGTAAAAGGGTATTGGTATCCATGGTGTCCCATGAGACAAGATAAAATGGGGTAGGGACATTTACAAGCATATATAGAAGAGCCCATTCATGTATTGTATTATAAGAAGGCAATACAAGCAGAAGAAACAGTAGAGGAGGAAAATCCACACCGGTGAAGAAATTCAAAAGAGAAAGAGAGTAAAATAATGAACTTTTGTGATGTGTCTATGAAATTTTAATTGTGATTCTTACTTAAGGAGAAGGTACCAAAGAAACAAACTTTATTGTCTCATTCGTACAGAGGAGATACTCAAGCACATTCACTCATTGTATCATGGAGGGCTTCAAGTTTCACTTGATTTGGCAAGTATTGAGTAGTATCTCTTTTAACGGATACAGAAGGCCCTCAGTGTTGTATAGTAATGAATTATTAAAGTAATCATTAGGTATGTGATTACTTTAAATATAAAATTTTAATCGCAATCCATGCATGCAAAAAAGTAATTAGCAATTGTAATTAATTACAAATTCTGGAAAAGTAATGCAAAGCTCTAATTATTAAAAAAATTTCTAATTATTTAAAAAATGTAATTGCTATTTGTCATAGTTACAATTAATAAAAAAAACTTAGCACGTAACAGCACGATTAGAATAACGGAGATAAGCAATGAGATTATTTGGGCTCTGGCAATCAATATTTTCTTAAAATGGCAACCCTAGTACTTTCGTATTTAAAAAGCCGACATTATTGGATCCGAATATATTCGTGGTTGAAAGGTCAAATATCTATATTTAGCGGATGTACATTGGGCGTTTTGTACAACATATGTAAACAAAAATAAATAAACGAAAGCATCATTTTTCAAAACTCAGTAAAACTAAAGAAACGACTATATACGCTAACCTACGGGTACTTTTTAAATACTTTGGAGATCATTTTACGAAATTAATGCAACAATGTAAGAGAATATTTGCATAAAATATCTGAATTACGTCTTTTAATAAGGTCACCATGCCAGCAAAAACAGTAACTCTTCCAGCCACGTGTGTACGTTAAAAATGCATTCAGTGTCGACAATACGTCGTAAATTGAGTTCAAAAGCACACGAAAACTTCATTTTATGAAAAGGGACATTTATACCAAGGAATCAGATTATAAACACGTGCCGACATTCGTTAAACTAAACATATTATAAAATTTAGGCACAACTTTGTGGTGTAATGTATTTTCGAGGTCAGACTCGAACTTGAATGACAGGTGATACTGATACTATATAGTGATAGTTATTTCTTAACAACAAATTCAGTGGCAGTACCTTCTCTCATTTCATACTTTAACACTACGCCATGAACTGTATAATGTTGCTCAAAATTGGCCAGAATTATTCAGACTTATTAAGAAAATATCTAAAATTTGGGATATCCAAAATTTAATTTTGCAACATCCACAATTTACACCATAGAAATACGGATTTACGTAATGAAAATTTATCTGAGGACCTGTACAATATTATAAGCTGAATGAGAAATTTTTGTATTATTACTAAATTCTAAAATGGCTAAATAAATTCTAAAATGGGAATTTTGGTTTACTATATTGTGATTTCAGATCAATGTGTGTGTGTGTGTATATATATATATATATATATATATATATATATATATATATATAAGAACACTGTAATGAATATACACTATTGGTTTTAAGAGTAACATAATTTCAACATGTGTATGACTCGACTTATATTATTTCATGCAAAAATGGGGGAGGGAGGCTATAAAAAGGGCAAAATTTGGCTTGAGATGTACCTGACACAAAGAAAAAGTGAATTTATTCCTGAAGCTGAATATTCACAAAACATTTCCATGTAACCATATTTAAGAAATATGCAAATTTCTTCTTGAAATAACATGAGGTCAGGAGTTTGTAAAAATGACTAAAGAGCAATATTAAAAATGGTGGATTATGCACGTGTTTCAATGCTTCCTTTAAATTTATTTAAAAAGATATCATCTTTGTACTCATCAGATTCAAATTATGCAGAAAACATTCAATTTTTATATATTGTTAATTTCTGAAAAATCATTATCTTTTGCTGCTAAAAAGTACACTATCCACAGCAGTTATTAGAATAGGGAAAGTGAATTTTGCCAGACTAGACTAGACAATACCAGCTTCTGAAAGTGCAATAAATGAATTACCAAATATATAAAATTTGAAAAAAGTTTGGTATATTTTTTAATTATATCTTTTTACAAGTTACCTCTGATGTCCAGGAAGTGAAAATGACTAAGCAGAGCTAGCAGTTTTTTTTTTAATAGCTGCACATCTGAACTAAGGCCAAGCTGTTAGCTGTACACTCCATAACACGTAATACACCAATCAGTCATACACCAAAATAAAGGGAATTAAGAACTCTTTTAATAAAAATCCTGATATACAAGGTCTTTTTTAAAAAGCCAGTATGACCAGTGAGGAATACCTGGGAAATTTATTTTCTTTAAAAACCTAACCTTCAATGCAAAATGCAAAACTGAGGAGTAGCACCTTAGTCTAGGTGTTAAATTGTTGATGTTGTTGATACTTCAGTAAACATGGTAGGAAAGTTGTTTGAAAATGGAATTTTCTCATATTTCAGTTTTGATACTGCCACAGATGTTGCTGCAACAGATAACTGGAAAATGTAACCCTCACAATTACAGCGTATTTTAGTGCCAAATCTACTGTCCATTGTAAATGTCACAATTAGACTGGCAGATGACACATTTTGAGAAACTTTCTCCTCAGGCAAAACAAGCACTTTACTAAGTTGTAATTTACTTATATATATATTAGAAACTTCTCTGTTGTAAAAAGGAATTCTTTACAAATGTGAAATTAGTTATACAATATTATATTCAATGTGTTACATTGAACTCTTTGTTTGAAGAACATTTTTCTGTGCAGAACGTTTGTAACCAATGAAAACTGTTGAGTTTTGACAGGCTTAACAGAACTAACATAATTATAATCTAATTTCCCAGATAAAAAAGAAATTATAATTCATTACTTTAATGTGATGGAGTAATTGTAATTGTAATCAACTACTAAATTTTTCATAGTAACTGTAATTTTAATTTATTAACTTTATAACAGTAATCTACACAACACTCTTGGTCCAGAAAAAGTGGATGTGTTCAAAATGTTTCAATCCAGTCAAGCGAATCGTTCATTTGTTTCATGTGTTTGCAAGTCAACATATATGCCACTTTTGAATCTTGTACAATTGTTTCAGGCATGTTGTTCAAACCAGGCTACCTAATGTATGTGATGGAATTATGGGCCATTACCAGGATTACAGTCACAGCGATATGGACGAAAAGAGTGTGTGTGGAAAGACAGGGGTCTGTCAAGAGAATATTGGTGTATGGACCCACTGTGAGGAGAATTTTAAAAAGAAGGGTGAAGAGGTGCAGTTATTTGTGAACTCTTTTCTTTGGTTAACATCACTGAACTGCCATTTATAGGTCCTCTCAGATCTCTAGAAAATAGAGATACTAATTATTTGTCAATTTGTTTGGATGTCTGTGTCTATGTTGAGAACTAAAACTTAAAACGCCTAATCTCTCCTCTCTTCTGTGTGACAGTATGTTTATGTGGAGGGTTATGTAAGTATAGAGCATGTCTATAAATATTCCTACCCGTGTGTGATAGTATAGATACCACGCCCTTCTTGTGTGATAATGTTTTGTGTTTGTAAGTGTAACGTATATATAAACACTCCTACCTTTTTATTAGATAGTAGAGGGTGGGTGGGAAGGTGTGTTTAGATAGAAAGTCAGACCCTCTACATTGTTTGAACCAATAATACTATCCCAATGTCAAACCTACGACAAATTTTAACATAGGACATCCCATCTTTATCTAGAGTGGCACATATTGGGGTAAACTATAACAGTGTTACCATATACCCTCAACGTAAAACCTATAGATAATTTGAACTCAAGTTTTCCGTATGACCTCCAATACTCATCCATTGTTACTATTTCTTCTCTAAAAGCAGCATTCAATTTTTGTACTTTTGAGTGCCCAGTTAGGTTGGAACTTATGACTTAGAACTTTGCAAAACGTATGACACTTCATAGATTTTTAAAGTTATTGTTTTTAAGTAGGATGCAAGATGTTAGTTGATATCCTAAGCAATGGTCACTTTTATCGTTTAAAATCCCTTAAAAACTTACTGGGCTTTCAACCCTTTTTCTGCTGATGTTGTGGGCAAAGTTTTTAATCCTTTTGATGAAGTTCTTATTTTGACCCAGAATTTGGTTAAGAATTTTCAGAACATTAGTCTATTATAGCATTTCAGATATTGCACATCAGGCAAACTTTGGCCTTAAAACTTGGTAATTGTGGGTTTATAGAGTCTGGAAAATGATGTTGTTTTGTTTAACAACCAATAACTTATATACTACTTGAATCATTTGTACAAGATTGAACGGCTTCATGTTATGAGATTTTTATCCGTAACGGAGACTATTACAGAGGCCATTCTGGATAGTGGGTTGGCATCATTTGTACATTCTTGAGAGGCCACAGTCCCAAAAAGAATATTTCTAAGCAGAAGAAATAGACCCAGTTCTTGCCTCTTCTTCATTTCCATAAGTTTTACTGAAAAGGAAACTGTTGATGGAAATGATCACAAGCATCCATACTTTTTAGTCTGATCCTTCTGAAACAACATATCGAACATGATCTGCTTTCAGTTGGTGTTAAGTTCAGCTAATAAGGAGAAATCCATACTACTTATGTATATCTATATTGTGTGTTTAACTTTTGTCCATGAGTGTAGATTGTAAGGACCATTTGTAAATGAGATATAACTAACTTTTGTCCATGATTGTTGATTATATTTTAAGATAATGATCATTTGTAAACAACGTATTCGCTTGGATTTAAGTTCAGGACATTGGTTCTTCCCTTGGAAAAGACATGGTCTACCTGATTTTTGTTAGGTTATTTTCATGAAGTTAAGTAAACAGACCTGACCATATTTATGAACATAATGGAAATTTCCACTGGAAGTGACCTAAGTCAGTGGCATTCTGTTTTGTTGTAAGTCAGGTGACAGTCTGTATATAAGGAAGACCATGTAAGTAAACAATTATTCATTCCTATTGTAACATCAGTGTGAATTAACATTTAGTTGTGTGTTCAGCTGTAATATTTGAGGCATTATTTATTTTATTCATTGGTATTACAAAGTGCTCATTGACATTTAGGACTAAAACACTGACATTATTCAAAGACATTCTTGATTATATCATTCTGATACACCAAAACTATTGGTATATCAGCATATTCAAGACTTTTGGTACATCAACAGATTCAAGACCTGGAATTCATTCGGAACAAGCTATACTTTTGGACTTGTGATACAACTTTTAGGATTGCAAGTGTTTGGAATTTAATTCACAATACTGTAAGTTTCTTTTATATTGCCACAGTGTATTGTAGTCAAATAAATTATTTTTGAATTTTACTAAACTTATTGGTTTTGCTTTTTCTGTTACTTAGTTTAAGACAATAGAGTTATAGCACTTATCAAAATGTAACCATTGACCCCCAGCTGCCTTCCCTCTCGTAGGGGAAGTATCCTCATAAAACATTAAATATGATCACTCTCCCTCAGGTTACAAAAAAGCAGTGTGGAGATATGGATGCACTGAGGGACAGACAGACGGACATGACCAATCACAGTGTATTTGCAAAAGTCCTGTTATGATCATTTTTTAAAGAATGTTTATTATGATAACGGCTGTGAAATGGATGGCTATAAAAATAGATGAAGCACTTTGAACTAGATATACATGCAGATACATCTACATGTCTAACTTCATGCATATTAGTTTTCTCTTTTTGCTCATGAACATCAACTTTATGTGTAGCCTTCAAACTTTCATAATTCCTCCATGTAATTTAGAATGATGACTACTGAACTTCCACGTTGAAAATTTTTCAAAATACCTTTTTTGGAAGCTTTCTTGCTAGAAATCTAAAAAGAGAAACATAACAAAGCATTTTAATCAAAGCCATACTAAAATACAACTATCTGCATGTAAACTACCCATGCGCAGGTGTAATGGAGCAAATTTTTCTCTCGATCTCTGTAGAACACATTTAGTTGGACACGTGTACGATTAATTAGATTTATGGAGACCTGCACGCATTAAATCGCCATAATGTACAGATTGGTACAGTCTCTGTCATGAGTTTAGCGATTTTTGATTAAGGCTACATTTGTTTAAACTGAACGGGATAGGGGTCAATTTCTGATCGGTATGGAAAACTGTCATTTCTGAAAGTTACCAGGAATCAGTTGGGTAATCAATGTTTGTCAGACGAACTGCATTGTTTTCAGCCTTGTTCAGGCAGGAACTATATTTCATCCAGATTGGTCACGCTGTGATGGGGGCGTGGTTTCACATGAAAGCCCTCATTTAACTGCAAAATAGCAGATTTGAAATCAGTCTATGCTTTTTCTCTGAAGAGAAACGAATGTAAAAAGAAAATAGACTCCGAGTGATTTAAGAAGTAAATTCGCTCATTAAATCATCCAGGGGAAGCAATTGTCTGGAAAAATTGACAGACACGGTTCTGGAAGTGAGAGCTCGGAAAAACAAGGTATTTGCAACAATCTTATGTAATTCATTGATACTACTATGATGATTTGTTTGATTTATTTGCTTCTATTTGCATGGATTTATTTGTTTAAGTTCGTAGATTTAATTTCTTGATATGGTATACCTTTGTTGAGTTTGTTATCTGGGTCCGTACAATGATATTTTTCTTTCTTATTATAGGAAATTATGTATCTAGAATTTCATGCCTTATTTTAGTTGAGATGAGCTGCAAGAATCCGTGTGAATTCTGCAACCTATATATGAGTTCACGTATGATAACCACTTGATTGTTGTTATAAATACCGTAGTGCAAGGAATTTCATTCGTGTAATTGAGACTAGTCTGGAATTAATGTCTCAGTGGTGTGTTGAAATAGCCATTAGCAGACCATTAATTTTGTGAAACTAGGTTGTTTACGGTCCATCATGGCCAGTTAGACTAGATAGCCGTAGGATCTGTTTGAAGTAGGATAGAATTTATGACATAACCGGGGGGGGGAGGTATTGATCTATTCCCCCAGTATAATGTGACAGAAGATTTAGATTTAGATTGCTTATTTTTGTTATTTTGGAAGGTGAGATAGCTCTATGCTCTACGTATTACAAACCCAAAGTGGACACAAAGTTGGAAAGGGCGAAAGAGGCAAGACACCCTGAGAATTTGGAAAAGAAAGGAAAAGTGGAGAAGACCCAGACTTACCGGCACAAGGAAGTCAAAAGGGATAGTCGCTGTGGAATTTGGACTGAATCAAGACCATCAGGTTATGAAATTGTACAAGCAGCGTTCGATGTCACTCGATTGATGATGATTTAAATTCTATCGCTTAACAGATCGGCTATTGGTATCATCATATTTGTATTTGAAATTCGTTTAATTAAGTTAATTCAAAAAGAAAGAAGTGTATCTTTCAATCGTAATGCATTGTTACTTTTGTTTATGAACTTTATTGTTAGGAATTTGATTAAATTGTGTCTTTATTTGTAACGGGGGCTCGTGTTATTCTGTTCTATATACCTGCTCAGCTCTTTATCTATTCCACCCATAAGTTTCACAATTTCTATTGACATTTACTCGTTCCGGGCAAATTACACCGTAGGTGATCACCTCTAGATAACGATAACCAAACCCATAACACCCACCCCAACAAAGCTGGGAGGGGAGTTATGACAGCAGGAATCTAGCATTTTAATAAAAATTTAAAATATTACAAAAATACAAGTATCATAAACAACAACCTAAATTATTTGACCAAGCATATAAAAAAATACATGCAGTTGGCATAATATGTCGATTTTCATCATTAAGCAAAACATACTGTGTTTCTCCTAGTTTCTTAAGATTGACTGACTTTAAATTAAGAGTGCCTTATGCAGACAAAAATTTGATCAGGTCAGCACTGGGATATTGATGTTTTAGCTCTTCAGCATGTTATTTTAGTTGCTAAAGAGGTAATGGGAATTGCACCATTTCTCATTTCTAACTCCAGTTACTTTTGGTATGCTGGGTAATGAAAAAGTCAATAAGACTGCAAAAAAGCATTACTGTGCTAACCCTTATATAAATTCAAAAAAGGTTTGCTACAAAAATTTTGTATTGAAGCAAAACTTAGAACCATGGATAAGAAAATGGTAATACATGAAGCCATGGACATTACACATTTCTCCATGCTTATCTGCATCAAACTTTCCTTGACTTTTCACCAAAATTTAAATTTCCTCTTACTTCTCACAAAATTCTTTGGCTTTTCCCTGACTTTCCTAAAAATGAAAATTCCTAGTCTTTTTCCTGACCTGTGAAAACCCTGTATAGGAATTACAAATGTATTAGAACCAGAATTTATATATTAATTCATGTATGATTAAACAATACTGCACAGTTGGTGGATCAAGGATTTTTTAAAATGTGGTTTCACTATTAGAAAGAGGTGATTCAGTTTGCATAAAATGGCAAACCTACTCAGCTTCATCACTTAAAAGTATTTTAACACCAAGAGTAGATTAAACAATAACCCCACCCCAAGTTCCCTGAAAATGACTAATTTTTTCAAAATATTTGTCACAAGAGATGCTAAGATTATTTCTAACACTGCAGCCCAAAAATCCATTTAAGTGAAGATGCCATGGTGGCTTTATGAAGGGAGGGAACATACCATATGGAGAAACAGCTACATCAGTACATAGTAAAATAAGTTCACCTCGACATAATACATCATTTCCATTTGTTTTACGAAAAAACTCACAAAATAACAAAATATTTCTGACATTAATGTTATGAAATTATAGTTGCTATTATTTATTTTGCTGAATACTTTCTCTGTTCACTATTTTTCCTTTCATGTTGTTAATCCTATGTAATGGTTCTATAGGAGCAAAAGCATTTAAACCACTCACTAGCCATTGGCTGTTGAATTTATCAACTGAAAATTTCATCCAATAGAATGATCAGACTGACAAGCTGTTTTGGGATATTAACTGACAGATGTGGATGGATCAATTTATATATATATATATATATATATATATATATATATATATATATATATATACATATATACACAGACCCGGCTGGTTGCATGTGCAAAGTGCGCGATGTACACAGGCGCTGCCGCCGAATAATGTGCCAACCCTTCTGAAAGGCGCCAAACAAAGGTTTGAAAAGGTGCCAAACATTCATCACACACAAGAAAAAATCCACGCGCCTGTATATATATATATATATATATATATATATATATATATATATATATATATATATATATATATAATTGTACACTTTAGTTCTATTATACCTCTAATATGTAAATGAGCCCTTAGGTTTTGTACAAGATTCCCACACAAATTATGTATAATATATCCAACCCTATCTTTACTATACATAATTTTGGGTCTGAACCCCAGCTGAGTCATACCAAAGACTTATAAAAATGGTACTAACAGCTGCCTTGCTGGGCGCTCAGCATTAAGAGGTTAGTGTTAGGACTGGTCGGCCTGGTGTCAGGATAATGTGACTGGGTGGGACATCATGCTACATGTCTGTGGTATGATGCCTCAGTACTAGACATCACCATAAACTGCCCACTAAAGACATTGTAGCAACTTAAATTTTTTTAAAGCTATGTAAAAAATTCAAATCACACACACACACACTTTACATAATTTCATTACAAGTAAAAACTCAATAAATGTTAAATTATGTGATCATGCCTGTAATATTAGTGTTAATCTGGATTAGATCTTTACCGTATATAAAACTTGTGAGATTTAATCAAAGAATTTGTTAATTATTTTTTTCTTTCTCTAAAATCAGCAAAAAGGGGATTTTATGCCTCCATTTTTGAAGCATTTGGAGTAAATTATTGACTAGAAAGGAAAGTTGAAGTCATTTCTTTATTAGTTTAAATAACATGGGTACATTATTTATTTATTCAGTTGTGAAACCCAGTATATTGTTAATATTGTCATTGGAAAAATTTCTGCATACTCTAAAAACTAAATACCTGTCCAAACTGTCACTTGACTGCACCGACATCTCGTTTCTACCAATACTTTCTGTAAGTCCCTACCAATACACCTTGCACAACTGTCCTTTCTGGCTAGAATATGTTAGAAATTTTGAATATTACTATAGCCCTTGTACCTGATACAATTTTTGATAGAAAAAAACTTTTGCATCCTGTACATGTATACCAGTAACATGGACTGTATTTCATCTTTTCCTGTTCATTACATTTAGCTGTAAAATAAAAATTTTTCAGAAATTTACCTCAAATCTAAGTGTATATTAGATAAGGCACATCATTTACGCTAATTGGTACAAAATAAATATTCCAATGCAGGATGCTGTAATTAGGTTGAATGTATGTTAAATTATAACTATTATACCTGCATGTTAAAATACAACCATCATACCTGCATGTTACATTATAGCCATTATACTTTGACTCATAATAATGAAGTTGTATTAGCTAACTTTAACAGTCACTGTCAACTGGTGAAAATGTGTTGCATACAACTTATATATAGTGCAATAAATTGTTGATACCTTTCCTCGCACTACTGAAGCTGCATTATCTGTTGTACTCATTCTAATGACTGACATCAATAAAATCCATGTACAGTGTGAAACTCTAGTAGAAATGTACTGTATTTAACCCTTGTACAAGACTGTAGTGCATGGGAACAGCATGCCCTTTTTGCACTCTCCATTGTCCCCATGCATCTGAGTAACGTGTTCCCTCACTTCTTTATTCCGTCTCTCACATATTTAATTAGCATTATACCACTACCCATGTACAACATGAAACTCTAGTAGAAATGTACTACATTTAACCATGTACAAAATGAAACTCTAGTAGAAATGTACTACATACATGTACAAAATGAAACTCACATAGAAATGTACTACCTTTTCCATGTATGACTACTTTATATATGCAACAGCATTAAGTAGCCGCATTTTAACGTAGTTTCTGCACCAGTTGTGGCATGGAAACAATTTCCACACGACTGTTATTTTTATACCTAAGAAGTATTTATGTTGCAAATTAGAAAGTTACTGTTATGTCCCTTTTTTTGTTCCTCTGCTAATTTAAAATAATTATCTGCAGAAAATTGCTAGCCTTGATGAAAACATCACTGTTGGTGATAACATTGCTCTCAGCCTGAATCTCATACTATCTTTGATATAGGAGTGAAGGATAGCAAGCTGGCAGAATAAGCTGTGTTCACATTTTGCACATGACTTTCTGAGTGTATTCTTGGCATTATGATGATTTCAAATGAGAACATCCAGAATCATAGGCAGCCACCAAGAACAGGTCACTTGAAAACGACCACAGTTAACTGTCAGCATCATTACAGACTATGACTGTTCAATTAATATAATATTGCATAACATATCTTTGTAACAAAAGGAAAATACCTGGAGATATCTTATGAATTTGATTTATTAAATAGCAAAACTTTGTATAAAGTGTGTATGTATTGGCTTCAGTGGTACATCAACACAATCCTGGCTTAATTGTCCAAAGTAAGTTCAGGTATAACAAAAAAGGCATTAAAAAGAAAAGAAAAACGGGTAAAAGTCCTTAAAATATTAATAAAATGTCCATAACCTTCTAAGCTGGTACATCATTACAGAATGCATCCCAAGGCAAAACTGAAGTCATCCTTAGTGTCATCTTAGAACCTGAAGGAGAGTGTATCAGGCCTATTTCATATCACTGAGCCCATGGAGGTCATATATTATATCAGCAGTATCTTTAAGTTATCTCCCATTAAAATATTTCTATGTTTGAGCCATTAGAGCTAGATTTCCTGGTGTTTCAAGTGCACTATCAATCTCCAAAACAGAAAACAATATAAACACAGTTGTCCCTCTCTCATCAGGCCACCCAGTCTTCACAAAGTGTTCTTATAAAATGAATAACTTCCGATGATGGGGACAAATTGGTAAAATTATCCTATCTAGGCGTCAGATTATAATGGGATGCAAAATGAATGCAAATGAAATAATGAATACAGTATGAAGGAAACGGAATGCAAATGCTAAATTTAGATTAATAAATGAAAACTAAATGAAAGAAAATTTTATAGTAAATTATGTTTCTCTGAAAATACTTAAGAGATAATGTTAACATTATCAAATTGATCTTCTGCAACATTCTAATCCAGCCTTCCATGAATGGGGAAAAAACATCTTTCATTCTGTAGATCACATATATCAAGGGAAATAACTCTTACAAATTGACTTCCTTGATTTCTGCTAGGATGCCACCTGTACTCCCGATGTAAACAGCAACCCTACACAGGATGCTCGTATTTTCTGTGATGGGTGGCAGGATTGATAGTAATGTGATAGGTTATATTTTTTTTTTTTAAGAAATACAATTTTAAATGTTATTAAAACAGTACCTTTCTCCATCGAATACATCACCTAGTCACATTAACATGGGGAGAATATGTAAGAGAAGTAAATGCTTGAATATTCAACCTCTGTGTCACCCAGTAGGATCATGATGATTGGTCTTAATGTAAAGTTAGCACACCAGAAGATTATGCATTTATACAAATGTGATGGCGATCCCTACAGGAAGTCACACCTGGCTATTGCCATGCATTCAACATTTCTTAAGTATTTCCAGTGAATGTTCCATAATCATACTAAGGACTAAGACATGCTGTCTGGGCAGCTACCAGTGGCTCAACAGGGTTCAGCTCTCTCCTTTGCAAGGTCATGTTATGCAAACAGAAGCTGAAGAAAGCATGCTGAGCATGCCAAACCAAATGCCTATGTCTTGACTTCAGGTATTACTTTCGAAGGCCAGGCTTGTATAAATTGCTTGTATTTAATAATGAGCCAAAATCTTTAGAAAATGTTCCTGCTCATGTGAGTGTTCAGAGTATGCCAATATAAACAAAACCCTTGAGGTAAGCAACCAAAATTTGTGAGATCATGTCTTATTTTCCAATCCTAACTGGTAGGAAGAGCAGTTGACAGCTGTAATAGATATTCTCCATGCATCTTAGATAATGTCTGAAAATGCATACCAGGTCATGCAGCTTCATGCCCATTAGGTTTATAAATCAGCCCCTCACCATGATAATATTGACTGGCTCTTTAGGGGATGATATCACCTGTTCATTAAAACATACAAAAATCTGCAGAAAAATTTGGCTGCACACATCTGTGTATATTTTATACACTTACTGGTATTTCTTGCGGTTGGTAAGGGTTCTTTTGTTGGCAAGTACATTATATTTCCGGAACAAATCCTATGTTTGGTGACTTGTAAATCGACTTGGAATAGAACAACACTCTATCCTGTGACCATCTTTAATTTCATGCTAGATATGGCTGTTACCAATTAATGGTATGTGTCTAAAGTGTACTCGGGGTTTGTTCTGGAAAGATCTGCATGCAGCAAAATTGCACATTTTAATGAACAGGTGACATCAGACCCACCTATAGTCTATCAGTATCAACACAGACTTGAGGTTTTATTTATCGAACTATACACCCTTCTCTGGACTGATTGAGGATAGATAGCAGATAATTGTATGTTGCTTATTTACTGTAATCTGTTATAAGCAACAAACCAGGCTGCGTCATTAGTTTTTTTATGAGCTGTCAGAATCGAACTGCGTTTGAACTTAGACCAATTCAGCCACATCAAGACCAAAGTGAGGTTCCATTTTTCGAACAAAGTGAGTGTGCAAGGCTGGAATATACTGAAATTAGACAGATCGAAAAGGTCAATGTTGCACTCAATATCATCTCTTCTATGATGTTTAAATATGTTGGAGATCATGGAATCGTATGCCTTAATTGTGATATGGGTCACCTTCTTTTCCCCGATGAAGAAAATAAATAGGTTAGCTAATTGCGGGATGGAGGTTGATTGTGGTGTTTTGTCATCAATGTGACAGCATTCATTGAAAATGTGCCACTTCACTTCGTATGCCTTCAAAGTGGAAGGTCATCATGCTGTCATCACAATGAAAGTGTCAAACCCTTTTCGCACAGGGCATCCCTGATAAAAGCCAGGAATGAAGTAGGCATTTCTCCATATACAGTTGGATTAGTGGCTGCTTCAGCAGTGTGGCGGTCACTCTGATTTTCCTGGATATATCCGTCACCAAATGAAACAGACTGTTGATCAGGATATGTTCCACCACAGTGGGGCACAAGCCCTGTCCATCATTTTCTGTATTGGTGTTTGCTATTATAACCGCTGGAGGGAACCCATGCCTCTAGATACAGGAATGGAGAGATGAAGGTGGGTAGTTTGTTGTTTCCTCTTGTCACTTATAGGTCTAGGATTGGTCAGCCCCGTAGGATGCAGACTTGATGCAAGATGGATGGATGGAGAGATCACTCCATGTGAAGCAGTAGGCCTCTGCTTCATATGAGTCAGCAAGGACACCGAGTCGGTCAAGAATGTGTCAGACTTATATGTTTATATGATATTGGATACATCAATGAATGTATTTCATACCATAATGCAAAGGTCCAGAGATGTTGCCACCCCTTCTTTGAAGAGGTATTTCAGTAAGACTGAATAGTACGACATTATCAGAAATGTTTTCATTTGGATGAATTCCACCCAAGTGTTGGAGGCATTGAGAATGCCCTTAATTTCCAGAAGATTGAAGAAGGAAGTGTTTTGATTTTGTTCAAGATTGTAATTTGGTGACCTAAACGTCTCAAGATCAGGAGACAGAAGTGCCATCTTCAGATGGCACACGAAAAGACTGCCAAGGTATAATAGGTCTACTACAGTACTGAGCATGTTGAGGAGTTGAAAGTCCCCTGTTAATGTTGAGCGTTTTATGAGTGTACTTTTTATATTTGACCAAGTAAGTCGAGATTCTTGAATATAAAGCTAACCTTTTTTGATTTTGGTGAGAAGTACATGTTATTATTTCAGTACAACTATACTAATGGTAGGTTAAAACAACTTACATTGTATACTAATGATTTTTAGTAGTCATTGTGGTGAACATTGTGTCTAAATGGGTGGGTGTACATTGTTGACACTAGTGTATTAAAACTGCCTGTGGTATTGTTTTAGAGTGTGTGTGTGAGTGTGTGATTTAGATTTTTAACGTAGCTTTCACAATTTTTCAGTCATATCACTACGATGTCTGCAGTGTGGCAGTTTATGGTGATGTCTAGCACTGGGGCATCATGCCGCAGACATGTAGCATGATGTCCCACCCAGTCACACTATCCTGACACCAGGCCGACCAGTCCTAACACTAACCTCTCTTAATGCTAAGCGCCCAAGCGAGGCAGCTGTTAGTACCATTTTTGTAAGTCTTTGGTGGTATTGTTTTAGAAACAGAATGCTTGCTTATCATGTTACTTAGTTCAACTTCATTAATCCATGGAATAAAGTCGATCATTCAACATTGTTTTTTTCTGCTTAGTGTACTCTTTGGTTCCTTGGTATTAACAAATGTGTAAATAGTGAAAGTTAATGACTTTTCATACTGTAGTAAAATCAAAACATATATATATATATATATATAAATATATACATACTCTGTCTTTATAAGATACAAACCAATATATATCTATCTATCTATCTATCTATCTATATATATAT